>APFE031501434.1:402539-421374 GCA_000404065.3 Pinus taeda
CTGGTTCTGAGAGACATCATCATCATTACCACCAACATCCTTACAGGAGGAGTGAGAGGGGTTACTTTCTAGAAGAGTTAAGGAAAGCCAATCCTCCTACTTTTGATGGGGAATTGAAGAAATCAAAAGATGCAGAAGAATGGCTACTTGGGATGAAGAATTTATTCAAATTGAATGATTATTCACAGAATATGAAAGCCAAGATAACTACATTCAGTCTCAAGGGAAAAGCATATATCTGGTGGGAAGATGTTAAGCGTGTTAGAGACATTAGGGAAGAGGAGTTGAGTTGGCATAAGTTTAAAAGATTTTCCAGGAAGAAGTACCTACCCAAAAGATATTATGACGGGAAGGCCAAGTAATTTTATGAGATCAAGATGGGTTCCATAACAGATGAGGAATATACAACAAAGTTTCTAGCATTTTTGAGGTATGTGCCCTACCTCAAGGATGAGAAAAAAAAGTCCAAAGGTTCATAGGTGGATTACCTTTTGGAATTCAAATATCAGATTGAGTTTGATGAGCCTCGATTATTGAAGGAATTCATCAGGAAGCTTAGCATTATTTTGAGAAATCTGAGCGCAAGCCGGAATTCAAGCAGGACTGGAAAGTTAATGAGAAGACAAAAGGGAAATGGCCTAAGAAGCAAGGAAGATCTCAGGATACAAGTGACAAGGAGAATGTGGGACCTCATAAGAAGTTCAATGCAGCTGAGAGAGGACATGGGTCTCAGCTTGAGGAGCATCATAATAAAGGCGATGGAAGGAAACCTTTGAGGTGTTGGACTTGTGATGGAGACAATCACAGGAGGGATTTTCCATCACATCAAGGGGGAGGCCTCAAATCTACAATGCTCAAAAGGTGTAGACAGTTGGGGATGTAGGCCAGAGAATTCCCGAAATCTATGTAGTAGTGGATGATAGGTAGGTAGATCATTAGACATCTATTATCAAGATGGAAGTGTCAGTTGAAAAAGGAATTGCATGAAAAATCTTGGTTGGTGCAGTTGGCTACATGAACCAAGAGAAGAGTTCATCATTGGGTGAGATATTGTGCATTTGAGCTTAATGGTATGCCTACATAAAAACATCTAAATGTGCTTCCTTTGATATCATATAGCATGCTTTTGTGCTTGGAGTAGTTGTTCATCCATAGAACCAAGGTAGACTACTATGAAAGGCCATTGAGTGCCTAGATGGTGATGGGGAAAAGAGAATCTTGCAGGGAAAGAAGAAGCCTACATCTGTGAGAATAGTTACAACTATGTAGGAAAAGTGCAGTCGCAGGAAGGGATGTGTAATATTTGTAGTTCATATTTCGAGTGACAAAGGGAAAGAGGATGAGGATGATGAATTCCAAAGGAGGTACATTATCTTGCAGCAGTTTTAGGATTTGTTTCATGGAGAGATTCTGAGTTGCATTATAGTAGAGAGGTGTAATTTTCTATTGAGTTGATGCAAGAGCAACATCGACATCTAAGCCACTGTTTAGGATGATTACTCCAAAATTAGTGGAACTGAAGTTGAAGATTAAGGAAATGCTTGGTAAGGGATACATTAGGACAAGTGTATCTCCTTGGGGTGCACCAGTTTTGTTTGTAAAGAAGAAGGATGGTACTCTCATATTGTGCATTTATCACAGACAATTGAATAAAATGACTATCAAGAACAGGTATCCATTGTCACAAAATGATGACTTGTTTGATCAACTGAAGGGAGTCATAGTGTTTTTGAAGATTGGTTTGAGATTAGATTATTGTCATGTGCGTATCAAAGAAGAAGACATCTACAAGACTACATTTTATACAGGGTATGGGAACTATGATTTTGTGGTGGTTCCTTTTGGTCTTACCATGCTCCATCCACCTTCATCTATTTGATGAATAGTGTGTTACACCATTACCTAGATAAGTTTGTGATAGTCTTTGTTGATGACATATTGGTATATTCAAAGAATGAGGAGGAGCATGCAGAGCACCTGGTAGTGGTGTTGATGTTGTTGAGAGAGCATCTATTGTATTCCAAGATCATCAAGTGTAGTTTCTTTTAGAATCAGATTGATTACTTGGTAGATGTTGTTTCCAAGGAAGGGATAGCAGTGGATCTAGAAAAGATTAAGGCTATCATGGAGTGGCCAGCTCTAAGAAATGTGGATGAGGTCAAATCATTCATGGGACTAGCATGTTACTATAGCAGGTTCATCAGGAATTTCTCTAATATTGGCTATCCTATCACATATTTGTAGAGAAAGGGGAGGAACTTTGAATGGACTACTAAATGTGCAGCTAGTTTTGAGCAGTTGAAGCAATTGCTTACAAATGATCTGATTTTGAAGATTGAAAATCCGGATAAGCAGTTTGTGGTTTGTATAGATTCTTGCACTGAAAGACTTGGTGGAGTATTGATGCAGGAAGGATAGGTGGTTTGTTATGAATCAAGGAAGTTGAATGAGAATGAGTACAACTATGTGACTCGTGATATTGAGTTGGCAGCTATCATTCATGCATTGAAGATGTGGAGACATTATCTCCTTGGCAGGAGGTTTTTTCTGATGAGTGATCATAGTGAACTGAGGTATATGTTTGACCAACCCAATCTGAATGCTAAGAAAGCTAGATGGTTGGCTACTCTCAGTGAGTTTGATTTTGAGATCAGGTACATTAAGAGCAAGGAGAATAGGGTTGTGGATGCTCTCAGTAGTGTTGTCTAGGTAAATCCTCTCTGTGGACAGAGATGATCCCTCTAGCCCAATGAGTGGGTCTAGTAACCGAAGTGATAATCAAATAAACATCTTCCTAGGTTACAATTGAAAAGAAGAATGAAGGAGATGGCTTACCTCGTTCTGATACTATTCTAATCTCCTTTGTTGAGGACCCTAAACTGCTTGTATCACGAGATTGTTCCTGCTTCTCAGTGTTTATGCACCTGCACAAGTGATTAAGACACAACAAGGCATGCAAAAACAAGTAGCAAATCCAATAACAACCTACTTAACTGATCAATGAATGTTAAGCTAAATGATACATGAACATATAAATTTTGGGAAGATGAACCAGCATTTGTGTATTATTAGAAAATAAAGGGAAGCTTACAACCAAAGCCTTGATGTTGATAGGCTCTCCTTGAATGAATATCCAATTCCAAGCTAAGCTCTCTAAGTACTCCTTCTCCAAGCCAAATGAGTAGCATATAGGCACAATCTTAGAATAAGGGTGCAAATAGGCATAGACCAACCAACCTCTAACCTAACCAACTATTTGGGAATGGGAGGGGATGAATATATAGGTAGGGAAAGGGATTTATGACCTCTCCAAAGATAGGATTAGCCCCTCATCTCAAGGAGGTAGCTCATAGGGATAAGACCAAGAGGCCAAGTTGGTAGAATTTGACCTCATCTATGCGAAAAAACCTCCAGCTCACCACTCTGGAAGCTTCTAGATCACGAAGCTTCTCATCTTTTTAATGAAAGTTGACTTTTTTGGATCATGACAGGTATACAAGTGAATGGAGCGATGCCATCGCGGGTCAAGTGCAGTGCAACAGGTGACCATCGTTGTTTTAATCCTCATAAGAGTGATGGTTCTCAAATTAGGGTTTTAGAGCTATTTATTTACAGGAAAACTCAAGGTGGAGGCACTGTCTGCTCTCCCAAAGTTCTGCGGTTCTTGGCACCTCCAGGAAGCTGCAGCTACCATCCCAAATGGAGCCGATGTTAGACTCCGTCTCATGTCAGCGATTGATTCTTCTTCAAAACCCTGTTTTGAAGAAGAAATCATTAATGTGTTGTTTCAGATTATGTAATTTATCTTCAACTCTTCAACTGGCAGCGACTTCAAAGCTCCTATCCCTGCACAAGCACAATTCCGAATATCATTAGCAATCAGAGGTAAAAAGCTATGTGGAGAAAATACCAATTGCAGCAGTATCAATTGCACAAGTTCGTGGTATTATTTTGAAAGATGGTACACGGATGGTTATAAAGATGCAACACTTGCAAATAGAGACAATGATGCGTTATGGTCTTCGTAATCTTGCTTGGAAAGTTTATGGAGACAATAAAAAGGAACCTTGAAAAGAGTAATTCAGACATATTGTAAGCCCCTGCCTACAAAATAAGCAGTGTGGCCCTCCTTCATCAGGTACAGATGATAGTCTTTGCAAAGCCTGTGGTATTGATGAGTGCGTTGATTGTCTTCTAATATGTGATGCCTGTGATGGAGCATATCATACATATTGCCTTTCACCTCCAATTAATCTTCCACGGACCCACATTTTCTTGACACCCTTATTTGAAAACTAAATGTCACTGCTACCAGTGTGGGCAGATGTTGTTTCAGATTTTCCAGAAATGTTCTCTGTTTGGCCATTAGAAGCTGCAGGTATTGCATCTACAGACACTGTAATGCATGGTCTCCCTGTTGTTCGTCACCACACTAGCATGATTCAGTGAAGGGCATAAAAATTTTGGGTCTGGATGGGATATGGTGTTGTTTCCTTGCAACTCTTCTGACAGAGGAGCATGGTCTGTTTCGATATATATTTTTCATTGCAGAGCACGCCCTCTGGCGGTAATCCTGGAAGTACATAAAGAAATATTAGAATTCACTGACATCATGCAAGAATTTGAGATTGTTGCTGTAGCATACAGAATGGGAGGAGACCCTGAGAGATTTGTTTAGTGAAAATGGGAATGTCTTAGGTGCAAAAGTCGTTTATAATCGTAAAGATGGAGTGCCTCGTGCTTTTGGTTTTGTTTCTTTAGCATCGCAATCAGAAGTGGAGACTGCCATTGCTTCATTGCAGGGAAGGAACCAGCGAACTTCTGAACAGGTTCTGCGTTTAGTGTCTCATGAGACAGAAGGTGAACCTTTAGAAGAGGCTCTTGCTCGTGTTCGGCGTTGTATCGGTGGTGGACCGTGGTGGCTCTCTGGAAAACAGTGAAGATGGTGATAGTCATCCTGAAGTTGTTTCAGATTCTGTTATAGTGAATCTTCGTTGTCCGATGAGTGGATCGCGTATAAGAGTAGCTGGAAGGTTTAAACCTTGTGAACGTATGGGTTGTTTTGATCTTCAATCTTTGATAGAGCTCACCCAGCATACAAGAATGCGTGCAGTACCCATGCCACAGTAAACTCTATGGTTGACCATTGTGACAATGGATTGCTGGAGATATTGGAAGGAAAACTTGTTGTACTTCGATTCCCAGATGAAAATTAAGGAAGAATTAGAGCGAATATCATTAAGGGTTGCGGGACTAAGTGACACCTCACCTTCAAATGACCTAGTAGCTAACGATGCTCTTGCACAAAATGCAAAGGACAGGGTCTAGAACCACAAACTGAAAAACTTTTTGAGGTATGCAGAATGAGGAAGCTTCCTGTGTTTACTTTTATGAACAAAATGGACCGTCCAGCACTAGAACCTCTGGAGTTACTTGATCAAATTGAGCAGGAGTTTGGGCTTGATTCCTATCCAGTTAGTTGGCCTATCGGGTCTGGTGATAGGTTCATTGGATTGTATCAGATACCTAGCGCGAATGTTCATTTATTCCAAAAAAGATTCAAAACATGGGAGTAAAGAAGCCTCTGTAAAAGTTGTTCCCCTTGGTGACTCTACTCTGAATACCATAATTACATCTGATCTATATAAGCAGCTTGAGGATGAAATTGAGTTGATTGAAGGACTCTTTCCACTCATGGATGTAGCAAAAATTCATTCTGGTGATTTATCCCCTGTATTTTTTGGTAGTGCTATGAATAATTTTGGGGTTGAATTGTTTCTTGACAGCTTCTTGCAATATGCCATGGAACCTGGTGCACACGAGAGCAACATATGGCAAATCCTACCTGATTATCCACACTTCACTGGGTTTGTCATTAAACTGCAGGCAAATATGGATCCAAAACATAGGGATAAAGTTGCATTTGTTCGAGTTTGTTCAAGTCAGTTTAGCAAGGGCATGAAAGTTCAGCTGGCACGTACTGGCAAAACAATCACTTTGACAAGGCCACAGAAATCGTTTGCTTAGAGCAGAGCAACAATGGAGGTCGGATTTGCTGGTGAGGTTATTGGACTGAACAACCCGAACACTTTCGGCATTGGTGATACTGTCTATACTAGTCCTAGAGTGTCTTTTCCAGGCATTCCTTCATTCTCCCCAGACATATTCTGTAATTTACGTAATACAAACCCCTTAAAATATAAACAGTTCCAGAAGGGTCTTCATGAATTGTTTGGTGAAGGTGTTGTTCAGGTGCTCTACTCAGTGGTTTCGGCCAAAACAGATCCTATCTTGGCAGCAATTGGCCAACTTCAGTTTGAGTTGATTGTTAGGTCTTTGAGTACCGGATGGCACATGAATATGGAGTCGAAGCCAACCTTGAACCACTTGGATTTAGTGTTGCTAGATGGGTTGCAGGAGGTTGGCCAGCACTAGAGAAGGCTGGAAAATCGTATAACTGTGTTACAGTAAAAGACATGTGGGAGCGACCTGTGCTTTTATTTCGCAATGAGTGAAATGTGTCACAGATGATGAGTTTCAGTAATGGGGAGCCTGCGATAGACAAGAGTTTGTTCCATAATTTCCGCCAAAGATTATTGGGATTCTTTGGATATTTTGTGGGATTGCAGGCGATGTGGCTCTTAGAAGGTGGATTGTGGGCTATCGAATGCAACCAAACCACGCAAATCTCTCTCGTTGTCACCATGAGTTGTAAAGACAGACATACAAACCAATGATCCGAATTCTGTTCCGTTTCCATTAATAAAGATTGGGAAAGGGTGAACGTGTCTCAACACAGAGATAACTTAGAACCAGCATTGGCATGCGGAAATTTTGTTGGCCGAAATAATACAATGACAGTTGGCTCATGAGCGCTATTCAAACGGTGCCAGGACAGCAGAATAGGATTCGATTCCTATTCTCAGACTTTAATTAATGTTTCAACCGGATCTGCGTTCCATGTGTCGGCCATCAGAGGAATTCAAGACAAACGAATTTGCGAATTTCGATCCTTAGTCATGAGTTTATGAGATTTTTAGCACCAGATTTGCCTTGAAATTAGCCAAATCATCAACAGATTTCAGTGGAAGGAGCGCCATTCTCTCTTCAGGAAGCGCTGATGGTTTTGTTTTTAGTTTATTTTGTTAATAAGTTAATAATGATAAAAACAGATGCCGGGTCTGGGGTTGATTGGTTTTCCCCCAGCTGTATTTTGTCTCATATTTTTGTGATGCTAGTTAAAACAGCGCCCCTGTTTTGGGCAGCAGTTTTATTTTTTTTCTTGTATTAAAAATGTCATTTGTAGAGGAGAAAAGAGAGATTTTTTCTGAGTGCTGAGTGCTGGGAGCTGCTGGGGCATAGCAGAGCTTTCTTGTACAGTTTGTGGCAGAGAATTTAATGGAATTTCACAGCTCTGTTTGCTGAGATTCATGTGGTATGTTGATTTAGCATAGGTTTTCCTTTGTCTCATATGTAAACTGTTAGATTGTCATGTTTCATTCACCTCATGATCATATCTAATTGAGCAAATGAAGTGATTAGGTAGGAATTCATAGTATTATATGCTCCTCCTATAAATTTGCTCACATTTGATGTTTTCTTCTGTTTAAGGAGGATTCAGAGTTATTGTCTGCCCTCCTTAGCTCCTCACCAGTCTTTCCATCCCATTAAAATCTAGATTTGGTGTTAAATTGCTTGCCTACCTTGCCTCAGTTAATAATCTGTGTAGTCATTATATTTCTCTGTTTCAAGCTGTGATTTTGCCCATGCAGCCCAGAAAAGCCCCATCATTTAATTAAAAACCCCAAGCAAACCTTCCTATATCAGTTTGCTAGCCTAAAATCCTTGTTCCTAATTGGTCAACTCATCCTATTGACAAAACCCATCGAGTTTTGACCCGAGAGAGCCTTCTCATACCTCGTAGGGCTAGCTACGAGGTGAAATGGTTTGATGTAGCCTTGAGAGTTTGTCTATCTCAGCCTAGGTAAATTCCAAGCGCTAACAGGTAGTAAACTATAGATAGGACTTCTCTTGAACATATTGGCAACATGACTTCAGAGTGTGGCAGAATTTGACTCAACATAG
The DNA here is from genome assembly GCA_000404065.3 of Pinus taeda. Lineage (NCBI taxonomy): Eukaryota > Viridiplantae > Streptophyta > Pinopsida > Pinales > Pinaceae > Pinus > Pinus taeda. The sequence goes on from APFE031501434.1 coordinate 410,625, forward strand.
GACTAAAAGTCATAATGATGAAGTGGAATAATCAAATGAGAGGCAAAATGGATTACCCAAACTCAAAAGGACAAGTGACTAAATGAGGATGTCCCAAACCCGACACAAGAAATTGATGAGTGTCATGTTGAAGAGTGACATGTGGGTATACAAGTGAACAGAGAAATGCCATCACGGGTCAAGTGCAGTGCAACAGGCGACCATTGTTGTTTTAAGCCTCATAAGAGCGATGGTTCTCAAAGTAGGGTTTTAGAGCTATTTCTTTCAGGGAAAGCTCAAGGCATTTTCCAATCCATGTCTTACGAAGGATCTAAGTTGCATATATGAATGAGTTCATTGCATAATGGTCATGTTTCAGGCACTTCAGGGTATGTCATAGGGAAGTGCAGGAGGTGTGACAAAATACTATGTAACAGATGCCCCCTAAAGCATGAAGGAAAAACGAGGAGTGATGGTTGAGATTGAGATGTTTTACAAGATTTTGCAAGGACGAGGACAAACACTGTCAGGTGACCTGCAAATCAAGGATGCATATACATATACATATATGATTTCTAAACATGAATCCATGGTATGGATGTAGCCATCCAATATAGAAGGATCATATTTAATCTAATATCTAAGGCATGGATGCAGCCATCCGATATAGAAGGATCATCATAAATGTAAAGTCCCACGGTATGGTTGCAGCCACATGTATAGAAGAAACATGTGTACAATCATGAACAATACATAACTCCACGTAGCCTGAATTATATCAGATAAAACTCATGGTCTTGTGCTCCATCCCAACCCAATCAAGGTACGAATTCTAACATGCGAATGAATGTGTCGCAGTCGAACATGCTGGAAAACCATCTGATTACCATCCATTGATGTGGACCATTAACAGGCACGAGAGGAACCACTCATAATGACAATGGCTCTCAAGGTATGACAGTACAATCCATGAATGTGAAAATGAAGCTGAAGTCGAACACTCATGGAATCACCCGATCGAAGACCAATAGTAAAAACCTGTTGTCGGATGCGAAGAACTTGCCATTAAGGCATGCAAGCTCTAAGGTACTAAAAGGGAGTTTCTAAGTCATCTTCCTGGATAATGAGTTGAAGTCGACAGGAAGTGACCCATCGAAGGAGAGTCATAATGAGTCTCCCATCATCAACACGAAACAAGGAATAAAGTGGAATGAAATGAGTATGATCCAGGATTGTGACAAAAGGTCAGATGATGTACAGGTAGTAAACTGCAGATAGGACTTCTCTTGAGCATATTGGTGACACGACTTCGAAGTGTGGCAGCATTTGACTCAACATAGGACTAAAGGTCATAATGACAAAGTGGAATAATCAAATGAGAGGCAAAATGGATTACCCAAACCCGGAAGGACAAGTGACTAAGTGAGGATGTCCCAAACCCGACACGAGAAACAAATGAGTGTCATGTTCAAGAGCGACATTCTGCCTATACAAGAGATGTTTCACTTTCACTTTTTCCCCACTATTTCTAATGAGTACCTTTTTATTTTTACACAAGCTTGAAGAGGATACCATATGCTTGTCGCATAAGTTCATCCTTCAGATGAATCCATCCTAGTTTGTTTTACGAGTCCTAGGATGAAGAAGCTCAAGCTTGTCATGGTGACAATTCTTTTGCCATTTAATTTTTAACGAGTCCGATCGAAGAATAAATCTGTATCTTTTTCATATTTATAGAGTTTGAAAAAGATATGAAAAATAAAACTCCATCATGTCCCTTTTTGTAAATTTTCCCTCAAACCCAAAAAGGTAGAAAACAATATTCAAGATAACCTCTTGACCATGTTGACCAAGGTGTACCTTTTTTGTAAAAATTCAATCTCAGCCCGAAAAAGAAGTAAACGTATACTAAAATGACGTCAATTCATTTACTATAGCAAGTTCAAAATGACAAGTACTTGACAATCTTTTCATTTTTCAAGAGTTAGAAAAGCGTTGAAAGATGACTCCTCCTAGAGGAACAAGTGGTAAAAAAGGATAGCAACTGGTTCTGGTAATGATGGAATGGCTCAAAACATGAATGGTAAAGAGGCTGGATAATAAGACCACTAATCTCAAATGTTCCTCGAGCAAGGGTAAAACAACCAAGTGAAAGTGTATGATTGGCCAAGAGATGGTGACGATGGAATGACAAAACCAAGGTTAAACTGGAAAAAATCAGTTGAAAAAAACAACAATCATGAGATCTAAAATGGGAATGGTTTCATTTTTACATAAGTTTGAAACATGAGAAACTATGCTTGAGTATACTTGAATATGGTTTCATTTTTTCACAAGCTTGAAACAGAAAAAAACTATGCTTAGATTTGGTTTCATTTTTACACAATCTTGAAACAAAGATAAACTATGCTTGAGATAAGTTTACATTCCCCCCGCATAATGACTCAATTCGAGGCACATGCCCCCCAAGCTTCATTTCATTCACCTAAGTAGACTACTGGTTACTAACAGGTGGATGGAAAGAAGGTTCATGTCTAGTTAATTTAACGTCTTAAATTTCTCTACATAAATTATCAATCCGGGTATCGTAAACTGATGAAGTGTGGTGCACCATATGTACTTAGTTAACATTTTTCTTACTTCGTTGTTTTATAGTTTATGTTGTTTTTTGGGTTTTGTTCTTGTTGGTTTCCTAAAGTGTTTAATGCAAATGGAAATCCTATTCTAAGGTCTTAAGAATACTTCTAAAGGTCAAGTATGGATGTAGATTTCAAAACAAGGTTTATGTCCCTTATAGTAATTTCCAAAACTTAGCACTTCAAAAGATCTCAAAACATGCTATTGATCAAATTAGTACTTGAACAAAAGTGTAAATATGCAGCTACTTAAATCAAGCAAAAGATGAAGTGTTGATCATGAAATCACTATCTCTGTTGCCCATTTAATTACAGAAATAAAATATAAACTATTGCACTCAAACAAACCAAAAATTGCAGACTAACGAAAGCAAGATCAATTTACTTCACTTATAATCCGATAGCTCGCCAAGTAGCTTTTTGGGGCTAAGCCATGGCTCCGGAGATAACGTCAAATAACATGAAGAATTGATATCTAAATTACCTACTTGCAGATTAATGAAAGTAAAATCAAATTACCTCACTTATAATCAAATAGCTCGCCAAGTAGCTTTTCAGGTTTAAGCCATTGCTCCGGAGATAACGTCAAATAACATGAAGAACTTCATATCTAAACTACCTACTTGTAGAATGAAAGTAAAATCAAATCACTTCACTTATAATCTGACAGCTCGCCAAGTAGCTTTTCGGGGTTAAGCCATGGCTCCAGAGATAACGTCAAATAACATGAAGAACTTGATATCTAAACTACCTACTTGCCGAATGAAAGTAAAATCAAATCACTTTACTTATAATCCAATAGCTCAACCAAGTAGCTTTTTGGGGTTAAGTCATGGCTCTGGCGATAATGTCAAATAACATGAAGAATTTGATATATAAACTAGCTAACAAAAGCAAATAAATAAGACTAAAATCAAAGCATAATTGAAATTGAAAAGCTTAAGAAAAAGTTCAGCAGAGAGGCAAATCTCATGTCACTATTTGATGCAAAAAACATGTAAATAAAAACTAATCTACAATCAACCGGTTGAACACACTTACATGAATTAAAATTGCATGAATGGAAAATCTAATGTATCAAACTTGAAATCAATAAAATGGCATACTTGAATGAAATCAAAGCAAAATTACAAAATAAAATTTACTCTACCTTACATTCTAGTGTGCTCCATGACATCTACTTCACATCTCCTTCCATGTTGAGAACATCCAAGCTTTATTCAAATTCTTCAAAATTACAAAGTACAACAAAGCTCTCCAAAGCTTTCTAAAGCCATCAAGGAAGAACTACAAACTCCAAGTTAAAGAACTAAAAAGCCAAGCTAAGCTAAGACTAAGACTAACAAAAGAAGGAGAGAGATCTCCTATTTATACAAAAAGATGAGAATCCATCTCACTAATGAGAGTCCATGAATCTCTCCCTCTACCTCTAGAGTCCTAATCAAAATAAGAACTGATAAGACACATGTCTTTTTAGAGTTTCAATATAATTAGAAGATGTGACACATATCCTCATGATCTCATGATTCTCTCCACTCAAATTCGAATTTGGCCTTAGGGTGCCACATAAAGGTCTTCTAGAAGCCTCCTTTTGACCTACACATGTCAACAATCTCAACCCACTTGTTAGGTATAAACATATGCACATTATTTTTTAATTTTTAACCACAAATTCACCTAAAAAAGCTTAGAATTAATAAAGTTTGGAAAAACATAAATGTGGCCCAGTGATAATGAAAGTGGGATGAATGTGGTAACATAGTAGTGAAATGGAGGTGAAATGGAAGTGATGTAATGGACATAATAGTGAAAGTGTAATGGAAATGAATGACATTTTCAGGACCCAACATACCCCCCAACTGAAGCTATTGCATGTCCTCATGCAATATATATTACATTAACTCTTTTGATCCTTGAGCTTTGGCTTAACTTTTCATGATATCTTATGATAACTTCATATTTTTACAAAGTGTTTTACTTGAATTGCAATATGGTTGGTTCTTGTGTTACAACCAATTTTTTTGTTGTTGTTGCATTCTATTTTGATCTTTGAACTTTTCATAATGATATTTTGATTATTGTTGCAAATTATATTTTTATTGGATTGTATGATGGTTGGTTCTTGTGTGACAACCATGATTTTGTTTGTATTCAATTTATCCTTTAAGAACTTTTTTTGAAAAGCCATGTATGCTCATAATAACAATGTAATAATGAATATATGTTGGAATTATGTGGGCTCCTGAGTATGATATGGACATGGCAAGATATGAAGATGAATGTATTCGCCCCCCCCCCCCCCACAAACTGATGGTATTGGTAATTTTATGAAATGAGGAAGAGAAATGTTTTTCCAACAATTATCATTCTAGATTTTTATGGAATTCTATGGTCAAAAGTTAGAAAATGACGTACCTTAACTTACCCTTTGGAATGCATGAGTTGCATGTGTGGTGGCTACAAAATTCCGATCATATTCTTCTTCAAGTGGCTGAACAAGAAGAGTCATGTTTAAATAATTAAGATGACTTTTTATTGCTTATGCTAAAACTTGCTGAATCTGCTCCAAAATGCTGAAAATAATAGTCTTCTTGTCTTCAAAACTCATTGGCACAATTCCTAATATGTGAAAAAAAAATTCTGATGTCGAACATAACAGGAAATTGTTGACTTAGTGGCCATTAATGGATGCCACTAGTCAACATGAGAACTCTCACCATTGATGACAATGAGAGTCAAGATGCCCAAACACACCTTGCTAGGTTCGAATAGTTTTGTCGATGTCGAGTCACCTAGAAGATCTGATGAACAAGGGACATTAATGTATTCCCATTGTTTGTCAGCATGAGAACTTGCCATTAAGGCATGCAAGCCTCAAGGTGTTTTTACAAGGAACTTAGACTCAAAAGACCATGGACTCAATAATTTGCATTGAAGTAGGGCTTATTTGCGAAATGAAAATGACAAGAAATGGAAGATGAAAATGGAAAATGGCAATGGAGAGTAGAAATGGCAATGATCAATAAGCATGTGAATGAGCCTCTTACTTTTATTTGTGGTTTATGAATGGACAAAAAGAGATGGAAAGTGTATGTGAATGTAAATGGAAAATATGAAGTGAAATGAGGTGAATGGTTTATTATGAGGTATGGATGTGATAGAGACAATAATATTTGAAAGTTTTTCAAGTGTTTGGTTCTGATTTTGCATCAGCATATTTCATCTTTGTTGTTGATCATCCTCTTATGAAACAAATTGGTCTCTTAGAGGGACACCATTCTCTTGTAGTCATTTCTCCTTCCTCCTGGAACCTGCAAAAAAACTAATACTTCTTCTGTAATGGAATGTAAAATTATCAAAGGAGAGAGGTGATCAATCTCTCTAGCTATGATATTTACACACAAAACTAAGAATTTGTATTAATGAAACAAGTTCTCAAAGGAAAAATCAAAAGAATTTATACCTATTTTGGAATTAGTGCCTCAAGTTGAATGTTACTTCTTTTCAGCAATTTATTTCAGTATTTACCATTTCAAACTCTAATGGTGGGTTCCTCATTGTGTAAATCTTGTTAAGATCTTTCCAATGATACTTGAATCATCAAAATTGGATTTTGTATGAGAAAGTTAGGCTGATTTCAACAATGAGGTTTTTCAGCTGCAAATTGATGTTTAGCTGCGGAATTGGACTTTAGCTGCGGAATATGCATAGTTTCTGTAGCTAGAAATCTTGAATAGAAAGTTATCCATTCCTCTTTCATCATCAGTCCAAAATTAATCAATACCTTTAGAAAAGTGAGCAAATAACTTATTCATTTCATTGATTCAAAATTGTTTTTTTTTTTTTTTACATGCGGCGACTTAGTGTGACGACTTAGTGATAACACACACTTTGACTATCCTTTGACTAGGGTTTTTTCATCTACTTGGATCAAATGAATAGTACATCATCCATGTACTGACATTTTCCCAGCCACCCATGTGGTTCGTTTAGTCTCTTGACACCTATAACCTATAGAAGTATGAAAATGGCTACAGAATTGCCAGTTAGCTGCGGAATCAGGCTGCATTCCATAGCTTAAAGACAGTCAACCATCAATTTTCTGATTTAAGTTATTGGAAAAGAGATTTTATGTAGCCAAGTACTAGGGAGAGAGAGCCTAAGATCACAGCTGGTGCACAAGACCAATTATTCATGATCTGATATTTTTTTTTAATTTTCTTCACTGTCTGCCAAAAAAAAAAAAAAACTCTTTGTAAATTGTATATGAAGAAAAACAGTTTTAGTGATGAAAATATATTAGAGTAATGGAAATGTATGATCTTTTCAACAGCTTTGATGACTCCTTCGGGCTCTGTCCTCACAATGACACCCGTTCTGCCATTTTTTACTGTGTAAACACCAATTTAGAAGACGGATATATGAAAACAGAATGGTTGTGTGGAAGCGAAACGGTTCTATGAACAGGAAATGAAGAATACCATGGAGAAAACTGATGGGTATGGAACTGGAAAAATTTTGAGACGAAATGAAGAAAGATTTTCAAAACAAGAAGACTTGTATGAACAGAAATAGATGAAGGTTGTAAAACTTGGTGTACAAACAGACTGTGTGGAGGCAGTAAACCATCAGTTTTGAAATTCAACACGCATTCCTCCAACTTCTGTATGATCAGTAGTAAGATCCATTGGTACCAAGGCATAGTTCTCAAGGCCGTTGATTAAAGGAATTCTTGAAACTGGATTCAGCTGTATGCTAATTGTTGATTTACTCAAATTGCTTAAAACCAAAGCATATAATACAACCTAGCTGTAAGTGCAGTTTGACAAAGATGAGGTGGAAACTAGTCATGAGCTTGATCAATGCTTTTTATGGGATTACAGTTTGACAGAGGTTGTTTCATTGTAGTGTTTTTGCATGTCATAATAGAATCAAACATGTACACATTTGCGTTTCAGGTTGAAAGCATAACAAGTGATCGCTCACCCGACCATATTTCTAGGAAAGAGGCTAGTAAACTCACTCTACAGCACCAGCTCAGGATCCCTTTCTTTTGACCCAGATCTTTGACCCAATTTAGCCACAAGTACCAACTCTTGTGCCTCTATTTTAGCAAGTAAAACGCCGAGCATAGGAATAGCCGTTAAACAGATCAATCGGGAAGAGTCATATTCAATTGGGATACGCCATATATGTTGCCATTAAACTGAAGTACAAGTCACGGAGATCGTTAGTCATTAAAGATAAGAGAAGCGGTGTAAACAAGATTGAATGCCAACATACAATAAGTTCCCAAATCGGATTTGTTCTCTCCAAGCACGCAGAGTCAAAACAAAAAATTGTTCATCAATTAAAATCCATTTTTCTTCACGCGGCATGAAAAAAGAGGCTTCAGAGAACTGAGAAATTGTCCCAAATCACCATGAATTTCTTAAAACCATTTTTGAATTATCTAATTGACCCTACTGCCGAAAAAACCCATGTTTTATTTTTTCCAAATTCATTTTCATTTGGGCAAATCATGTAGTTAAAGTTTGACATTTTTATTGTTCTACGTTTTTTTGCGAATTATTGCATTCAGTTGTAAAATAAATTTCAATTTTTTTCTAGATGCAATCACAACACAGGAAATGGCGAATGAACCAACCAATCCTAGGAAATTCTTGTAGAGATTTTACAGCTTCGATAACTCCTGCAAAGACCTTAGAGAGTCCTTTGGATGATCGATTGAAGCCCGGTTGAATGCATACTTTGAAGTTTGGGTTTGATATCGGACGTGGTCACAAATAAAAGATTAGAGCCAGCAAATAAATCCAACAAATTGAACATGGCATTTGGTAAATGATACTTTGCGAATTTGTTAAAATGCCACCGCACAAATGAAACTTTCTTGCTTACACAGAAAATTGGATTTGTCTCTCACCATTTTTATTTACAAATCAATGTTTTCCTATTGAACTAAAGCTCAGATGATCTGCACAATTGGATTTTTCATTGACAGGTTTTGATGAATTCCTAATCACAACAATGGATTGGAATCTGTTGGCTCCCAATTTCAGGCAGCAAAGGCTTAAAAGTAAGTGTGCTAAAAACAGGACTTTGACTGAGGTTTTAAGCTGGTTTTTTTTATCAATCTGGGCTGGATGACTAGGATAGGATCCATGTCAGGACAATTCTGGAGATGCCCATGTGGTCGGTTTCTTCATTAGATGCCTGTAACCTGCTAAACCTTGAAATTAAATGTGGATTTCACGGTTAGCTGTGAAATCAGGCTACATTCCGCAACTAATTTGCAGAATCTTATTAAAACATAACACAGTGTTTTGAGGACCACTACAAACCATAACCAGTCAATATTGGACATTTGAACCTATCAAAGCAGTTGGTTTTCATTTTTTTTTTTATTGAATCAATTGAAATGATGAAGTTTATTTTGTCTCCTTTTTTTTTTCTTACATAACAACTCTTTTTATGATCCTCCAGATCACACAAAGTGCAGGAGGAGAGCATACTCAAGAATTATTAAAAAAAAAATTATATGTAAGAAATAAGGTCTCCTAATTACACTTCCCCGGTAATGGCGCCAAAATGTTTAGTCAATTTAACGTCTTAAATTGCTCTACAGAAATTATCAATCCGGGTATCGTAAACTGATGAAGTGTGGTGCAACATATGTGCTTAGTTAACATTATTCTTACTTTTTTGTTTTGTAGTTTATGTTGTTTTTGGGGTTTTGTTCTTGTTGGTTTCCTAAAGTGTTTAATGCAAATGGAAATCCTATTCTAAGGTCTTAAGAATACTTTTAAAGGTCAAGTATGGATGCAGATTTCAAGACAAGGTTTATGTCCCTTATAGTAACTTCCAAAACTTAGCACTTCAAAATATCTCAAAACATGTGATTGATAAAATCAGTACTTGAACAAAAGTGTAAATATGCAGCTACTTAAATCAAGCAAAAGATGAAGTGTTGATCATGAAATCACTATCTCTGCTGCCTATCTAATTACAGAAATTAAATCTAAACTATTGCACTCAAACAAACTAAAAATTGCAGACTAAAGAAAGCAAGATCAATTTACTTCACTTATAATCCGATAGCTCGCCAAGTAGCTTTTCAGGGTTAAGCCATGGCTCCGGATATAATGTCAAATAACATGAAGAATTGATATCTAAATTACCTACTTGCAGATTAATGAAAGTAAAATCGAATTACTTCACTTATAATCCGATAGCTCGCCAAGTAGCTTTTCGGGGTTAAGCCATGGCTCTGGAGATAACGTCAAATAACATGAAGAACTTGATATCTAAACTACCTACTTGCAGAATGAAAGTAAAATCAAATCACTTCACTTATAATCCGATAGCTCACCAAGTAGCTTTTCGGGGTTAAGCCATGGCTCCAGAGATAACGTCAAATAACATTAAGAACTTGATATCTAAACTACCTACTTGCATAATGAAAGTAAAATCAAATCACTTCACTTATAATCCGATAGCTCACCAAATAGATTTTTGGGGTTAAGCCATGGCTCCGGAGATAACGTCAAATAACATGAAGAATTTGATATCTAAACTAGCTAACAACAGCAAATAAATAAGACTGAAATCAAAGCATAATTGAAATTGAGAAGCTTAAGAAAAAGTTCAGCAGAGAGGCAAATCTCATGTCACTATTTGATGCAAAAAACACGTAAAGAAAAACTAATCTACAATCAACCGGTTGAACACACTTACATGAATTAAAATTACATGAATGGAAAATATAATCTATCAAACTTGAAAGCAATAAAATGACATACTTGAATGAAATCAAAGCAAAATTACAAAATAAAATTTACTCTACCTTACATTCTAATGTGCTCCATGGCATCTACTTCACATCTCCTTCCATGTTGAGAACATCAAAGCTTTATTCAAATTCTTCAAAATTACAAAGTACAACAAAGTTCTCCAAAGCTTTCTAAAGCCATCAAGGAAGAACTACAAACTCCAAGTTAAAGAACTAAAAAGCCAAGCTAAGCTAAGACTAAGACTAATAAATGAAGGAGAGAGATCTCCTATTTATACAAAAATATGAGAAGCCATCTCATTAATGAGAGTCCATGAATCTCTCCCTCTACCTCTAGAGTCCTAAT
>APFE031501434.1:421571-475819 GCA_000404065.3 Pinus taeda
ACATAAAGGTCTTCTAGAAGCCTCCTTTTGACCTACACATGTCAACAATCTCAACCCACTTGTTAGGTATAAGCATATGCACATTATTTTCTAATTTTTAACCACAAATTCACTTAAAAAGGCTTAGAATTAATAAAGTTTAGAAAAACATAAATGTGGCCCAATGATAATGAAAGTGGGATGAATGTGTAAACATAGTAGTGAAATGGAGGTGAAATGGAAGTGATGTAATGGACATAATAGTGAAAGTGTAATGGAAATGAATGACATTTTCAAGACCCAACAGTTCACTTACGAGATCAAGTGAAAGACTCTACAGGAATTTTACGAGATCTAATCAAAGACTCGAATCATAAGGGGATTTGTTTCATTTTTTAATGAACTTGACATCAGAAAATAACCATGCTCATGACACCTTGCTTTATTTTTTAACGAAGTTGACACAGTAAAAGAACTATCCTCATGGGAACCTATTTCATTTTTTAATGAGGTTGACATAGTAAAAGAATTATCCTCTAATCCTTTATTTCATTTTTTAAGGAGCTTGACACAAGACAAGGAACTCTGCTCCAATCCCTTGTTTCATTTTTTAAGGAGATTGACACAAGACAAGGAACTCTGCTCCATTCCTTTGTTTCATTTTTTAAGAAGCTTGACACAAGACAAGGAACTCTACTCCACTCCTTTGTTTCATTTTTTAAGGAGCTTGACAAAAGAAAAAGAACTTTGCTCCACTCCTTTGTTTCCTTTTTTAAGGAGCTTGACACAAGACAAGGAACTCTACTCCAAACTCTTTCATCACAGACCAAAAGTGGCCATGGCTTCCAAGAGGTTCTCATCAGATGGGAGAACAACACTCTGGAAGGGATACATGTCTAGGGAACCAAATGGAAAATCGGGCTCCAATGCCCCTAGTACATGGTGTACTACATCACCTACTAGATCATTAGTAGATGTGGACATGGAACGGGTGGCCACGTAATTAACATGTGGCAGGGGTGATATTGCTTGCACATAAGAACCATTTAGGGATGATGGTTGAGTGGGAGATGTTTTAGGACCAATGAATGTAAGTTGATCAATGATCATAATGCTTCCTTCATGTGGGAAACACATCACTTGAAAGAGGGAAGAAATAAGAGCTCCCATGACATAAACATAGTCATGACCAAGGAGTAGATTAAAATCGAACGGGCCTTGGACAACCATCACGTCTATATAGATAGTGTTTCCTCCCAAAATAATAGGTAACTTAGGAAGGATCCCTACCTGTTGATTGGTTCCTCTATTAAAAGCTAATGGATTCTGGGTGATGAGGACAAGCTGAGGAGAATCTAAAGCTTGCCAAGCAGTTGAGGATAGAATGTTAACAGATGTGCCCTCGTCTATGATTGTGCTAGGTACAGCCATATGGTAAGCCTAAACTGTAATCTGGAGAGGCATATAAGACGGAAGATGATATCTTGCTAGTTGACTCCAATCAAAACAAGTGACCAAACTAATTGGAGGGGGTGTCGTAGGAATGTGAGAGCTACCCTCTTGCTCAATGGGAACAGGAGAAATTCTCTCATGCACCTCAGGAAGAGGAGGATTTACCTCCATTTCATTCGAAACTGAAGAAACCAGAAGAACCTCAGCAGTATGAGGTTCACTCTCTACCGGAAAGGTACAGTTAACTGAAGGCAAAACCAAGTCTACCATTTTCTCAACCAATGGTTGGTCAAGAATAGACTCATGAGACTCACTTTCAGAGAGAGTGGGGTTAACCAAAGATGACTTTTGATCAATCACTGGATCAACTAGTGAAGGATTAGGGGAAAGCTTTCGATACCCAGCCGAAAGATGAGGTTGAGAACCTGTAAGGTTTTCCAACCCTTTGGAAGCTTCATGCATTAAAGGAAAAAGGTGAATTGGATTATTACCTTCACACAACTTACGTGGAAATTTGAATTTTCCCTTTTTCCCATGGGATTACTAATACTAGTTGAGAGTTTATCACGAGCATGATCGCCAGAGGCGGATGACAAAGGTCGATGTGAATCTATATACCACACTTCTATGACCTTGGGAATACCATGACAATTATGAAGAAGGTGGTCACCCTTACATAACATGCAAGGGAATTTTACTTTCCGGGGCTCTTTGGAAGATTTTTCTACATCAGTTGCATCAGTCATTTGGTTTCCCCCTTGCTTATTTTTCTTCTTCTTCTTCTTAGCTTCCTGGTTACTAGAATCCATACTTTCACCAAACGAAGAGGAAGAACGAGGTAAAGAAATAGACGAAGAAGGTGAGGGATAAACTTTTAACAGGAGGTTGATGTTGTTCAGGTGGAGGAGAACTTGGTTAAAAATTAGTTTGGACACTCGGAACCATCGAAGTCGAAAATAATCAAAGTGGCAGACAAATGGTCAATCCAGGAAGGGACAACATTGCTATATAAGGAGCACCAGTATTTCCAAAAGAAGGGAAAGGACTAGGATTCCCATCAAAGGGGTTTCCTTGACTAGTACACTCAAGAAATGTTTCATTGGTATCAATCTAAGATCTACTAAGGAGTATTTCCACAGGAAGGATGTTGTTTCACATTAATTAATTTTAGAATTTGAAACAAAAACTTTTCCTTTTCATGTTTTAAGATTCAAGAAAATGATGAAAAGGTGACTCTAGTCGTTTTCATTGGTTTAGCAAGCTTAAAAGGACAATTTCTCAATGATCTTTTCAAATTTAAGGAGTCAGAAAAGGTCGAAATGACTACTCAGGATAATCTAGGCAAAAGGGAGTATCAAGTAACCATGAACTGCAATATACACCTTAGCAAATAAATTTACCAAGGACTTGACGTATGTGCAGGCAATCTCCCTGAATGTTGTTTGCAGTGTATCACATTTATATGGCGGCTGACTCAGCTTCTTATGGATAAAGGATTGCAACCTATGAGGGTCTCCCTTTGTATACTCGATTGTATGGGGAGAACAAGTTCGTGCTAGCATTGTCTAATGCAAGAGTGAATGATAGTTGTTGAGTTTTATAGATGCAAAAACATGTCTCTAGCCTAGACCACTAAGTATGAGTGTTAATGTTTCAAATGCTCCTTAGATTAATTGATAGATTTTAAAGTTAATCTTCAATTACGTTTCAGTTTTAAGGCTCAAAATGATGTCACCTGAACACTTATGATGCAACTATATGAGAAAAGGAAAAAAATTCGTTTCTATGAAAGCTAGACTAATCAAGGGAAGAAATTTCAACCAATAATGCATCATGCCAAATGCCTTCCACTAACTTTCACAATGAAAAATGTGAAAACGAAATCTAATCTTTCATTTCACTAAATGCAATGCCAAGATGTGATCTTATAAGAAACAAAAATCACTTTCCTTTCACTTTCATCTTCCAAATGCAATGTCAAAAGTAAAAATGGTGGTCTTCTAACTATCCTAAATGCAACTTTTCGAAAGTAAAATAATCTTAACTTTACTAAGATGCATTTATATGAATCATTATTTTATTTCCATTTTGAATGATTTGATGCACCTAATACATTTGTTAGCTTTCAATCACTGAAAAATGTGATCTATTTTCAATGATGAATCTCAAAAAATAACTTTTCAATGCAACTAATCTAATGCATTTTCATGAAAAGTAAATTTCAAAATACAAGCTAAAACAAATGCAAAACGATGTTTTCAATGATTCCCACGGAAAACAACATTAAATCAATCAAAAAAACAAACATCTTAATGACACCAACAAGCAGCAAGTGATGACCAATTGACTAGAAACCCAAGAACTCAATCCGATTTCACTTCAAAACCAATGAGACAAATTTTGCAAATTAATTAAGACAATCAATCAAAAACACCATATCCACTCTCGAAAATCACTGATAGAGGACAAAAACATTGAAAATAGGAAGAAAAATACCCTAGTTTCTCTTATACTATGGGATCGTCGCACCTGCATAGGCAACAGAGACATAATCACGACTGTACTTAAAAAATCCACGATGTCATCGTGACTATCAAGGATAAACCCGCGATGGGCGAGAAAAATTAAGAAAAAATAAGAAGTCTTCAAGACCAGACAAAAATCAATGTCCTCAAGCAATCACCAACAAGTGAAAATAGTTACAAAAAAAAAAACAAGCTACAAAACTGACGATTGGTCAAACTCATCATAAATTTAAGGTGAAGGATTGAATGGAAAGGGTTATATCTTTCCCAGCAGAGTCACCATTTTTTTGTCTAGGTAAATCATCTCTACGGACAGAGACAATCCCTCTAGTGCAATGAGTGGGTCTAGCAACCGAAGTGACAATCAACTAGAAAACTTCCTAGGTTACAATTGAAAAGAATAAGGAAGGAGATGGATTACCTTGTTCTAATGCTATTCTGATCTCCTTTGTTGAAGACCCTGGACTGCTTGTATCACGTGCTTGTTCCTACTTCTCTTAGCATTTATGCACCTGCACAAGTGATAAAGACACAACAATGCATGCCAAAACAAGTAGCAAATCCAATAGAAACCTACTTAACTAATCAAGGAATGTCAAGCTAAATGATACATGAACATGTACATTTTGGGAAGATGAACCAACATTTGTGTACTATTAGAAAATAAAGGGAAGCTTACAACCAAATCCTTGATGTTGATAGGCTCTCATTGAATGAATATCCAAGTCCAAGCTAAGCTCTCCAAGCACTCCTTCTCCAAGACAAATGAGTAGCATATAGGCACAATCTTAGCATAAGGGTGCAAATAGACATAGACCAACCAACCTCTAACCTGACCAACCATTTGGGAATGGGAGAGGATGAATATATAGGTTGGGAAAGAGAGTTAGGACCTCTCCAAAGATAGGATTAGGCCCTCATCTCAAGGAGGTAGTTCATAGGGATAATACCAAGAAGCCAAGTTGGGAGAATTTGACCTCATCTACGTGAAACAACCTCCATCTCGCCACTCTGGAAGCTTCTATAGCACGAAGCTTCTCATCTTCTTAACAAAATTCGGCTTTTTGGGATCATCGCAGGTATACAAGTGAAAAGAGTGATGTCATCATGGGTCATGTGCAGTGCAACAGGCGATCATCGTTGTTTTAAGCCTCATAAGAGCGATGGTTCTCAAATTAGGGTTTTAGAGCTATTTCTTTCAAGGAAATCTCGATGAATTTTCCAATCCATGTCTTAGGAAGGATCTGAGTTGCATATATGAATGAGTACACTTCATAATGGTCATGTTTTGAGCACTTAGGGGTATGTCACAGGGAAGTGTAGGAGGTGTGACAAAATATTGTGTAATAAGTTGGAGAGTGCAGGTGAACCATATTTCAACTATGAGAGTGTATGGGATAGATTTACAGGAGCATATCTTGCAGGGAGGGAAGCAAGATGAGAAGTGCCAGTAGTTGAAGCAGATATTTTAACAATAGGGTGAATTTGGTAGGGATGAGGAGTATCACCTCACACCAGATGGCTTGGTTAGATTTAAGAGTAGAATCTATGTGACTGATAGTGGTGAGTTGAAGAAGATTATCTTGAGAGAGTTTAATGTCCAGTCATATTTAGGTTGCCCAGGATATCAGAAGACTTTGGCAGTTGTTAACAAGTTCTACTATTGGCTAAATTTGAATAAAGAGGTGGTTAAATGTGTTGCAAGGTACTTCGACTGTCAGCAGGTGAAAATTGAATGCAAGCACCCAGTTGGTCTATTGCAACCTATTCCAATTCCAAAATGGAAATGAGAGGATATTTCCATGGACTTCATTATAGGTTTGTTGAGGACAACGAGAAAACATGATTCTCTCATGGTTATGATTTACAGACCGAGCAAGGTAGCTCACTTCATTGCATTGAAGTCTACTAATTCAGCTAGTGAGGTAGCTTAGATCTTCATCAAGTAGATAGTGAGGTTGCATGGAGTTCCCAAGAATATTTGTAAGGAGTTGTTTGCAAGCTTGGGGATCGTGTTAACCTTCAGTACAACCAATCATTCGTAGACATATGGAAATATAGAGAGGGTTAGCAAGATCCTTGAGGATGTGTTGAGGATGTATTTCATGCATCAACAGAGGAGGTGACAGGAGTATCTTCCACTGGTGGAGTTTTCTTATAATAATGGGTATCATGAATCCTTAAAGATGAGTCCATTTAAGGCTCTCTATGGGTAGATTTTTAATACTCTTGTCAACTGGAGTGATCCAGTGACCACAGTGCTCATTGTACCAAATATGTTGGCTGAGATGGAGCAGGAGATGCAGGTTATTAGAAGGAAGGAGTTTTTTGCAAGCTTGGGGATCGAGTTAACCTTTAGTACAACCAATCATCTGTAGACAAATGGAAATATAGAGAGGGTTAACAAGATCCTTGAGGATATGTTGAGGATGTATGTCATGCATCAGCAGAGGAGGTGAGAGGAGTATCTTCCACTGGTGGAGTTTTCTTATAATAATGGGTATCATGAATCCTTAAAGATGAGTCCATTTGAGGCTCTCTATGGGTAGAGTTTTAATACTCTTATCAACTGGAGCGATCCAGTGACCACGGTGCTCATTGTACCAAATATGTTGGCTGAGATGGAGCAGGAGATGTGGGTTATTAGAAGGAATTTGAAGGCAACACGGGACAGGAAGAAGAGTTATGCATATCAACATAGAGCATTTAAGGAGTTTCAGGTTGGGGAGCATGTGTATTTGCGCATCAAGCCCAAGAGTGTCTCCTTGAGGATTGGTTCATATGCCAAGCTAGCACCTGGGTATTGTGTGCCTTTTAAGATCCTTGAGAGGATTGGACCAGTAGCTTAAAGTCTTGCGCTACCTCCAACAGTGAAAGTCCATCATGTTTTCCATGTTTCATTGCTTTAGATATATGTGCAGGATTTTGATCATGTGATTGATTGGTTTGTATTGTAGGTGGAACCAGAGGGAGAGTTCCATCTAGAGCCACAAATCATATTGCAGTGGAAACAGCTTATGCTCCGAAATAGAGAAATAGAGCAAGTTAAAGTGCAGTGGAAGCACTTTGGGCCTAATGAAGCTACATGGGAGATGGTTGATCAGATGCAAGAAATATATAGTTATTTATTTATTGGTTGAAGCAAATGAATTTTTGGTATATATATGTGTATGTATATTTCATTTTAAATACCACAACAAGTTGTGTGATAAAGCTCCAATAAGTGATATGTGTGTCATGTCTTTCATGTTAGTCATGGTTTTCAGTAGTTATTTATTATAAATATTGCATCAAGTTGTGTTATAAATCTCCTTAGGTAGTATGATTTTCTAGTTATAAGTGTCATAGAACATTGAGGATGGTGTTCCCCCAAGGGGGAGGGGTTTGTAACAACCCCTGGTTGATTTTCATTTAAATAAAAATAAAAACCAAGGTCATGGGACACGTATTCCAAGTTGAATGGTGGGTAAACATTATAGTGGGCATCGCTTGTGGTTTAGTAATGGCTATGGACATTGGCAAAGGCAGAGAGGAATAATTGGCATTTAATTAAGGAAATAAAGGAAAATATGTGAAAAGGGAGATGAGGAGACATAAATATGCATATAGGGGAAATTATAGAAAAAATGAAGGAAAATGAAAGAAAAGGGAAAAAGGAAAGGAAGAGACTACACATCAACGATAAAAATTCATCAGAGAAACAATTCACAGCTTTTGTCATTTCAACTTTTAACAGTTTTTCGCTCAACTCTTATTCATTATATCTCTCTTACACTCTTGCACACTTAGAGAATTCTTAGAGCATCCTAGCATTCACTTGAACTTGGAGAGAAGCAAGCAAAGGACAAGTAAAAGAATTGTGGGTAGCAGAAAAGGAGGTTGGATGAGCAGTTACAACTAAAGTTCATTGTAGATAGCAGGTTGAATCTATGATTTCCTTGCTAATTTTTGGATGCATGGTACATGCATGTAGTTATTTAGTCATTTTGTTGTCATTGGCATAGGAATTGCCCAGATTGACAGTTGTTTCAACCTTGCCTTGCCATTTCTTGGATTTCCATGATGTAATGGGTTATATATTTGATTAAGATTTGGATGGTCGATAGAATTGGATCCTGGTTGAGCTGGTCTCGGGGAAATCCCCACTTAGGATCAAGTGTGGAGATGGGATTTCTCCTGGAACTCTTAACGAATGGGTGGAGACAGCAAAATTCCTATGGAGCTGGTTGAGGAAGTCAGAGGCATCCAAGATAATTTTGATGTTAGTGATTTCTGGATCAGTTTAGGTGAAATCATTGTGGTTGATGGTTGATGTGGTTTTTCCTTTAGAATAATTGGTTGGTTCTATTTTGGTTTAACCCATATGATACCACATTTATGCTTAGAATATGGCACGAGAGTGATTGGTTGAAAGAGAGATTTGGTTCAACCCAATCTATGGTCTGGTCATACATGGAAGTCCCTGACTTGGTTGTCTTTTGAATATGATTAATATGAGTTCTTTTCTTATTATGATTGATGAGCACATATACTAGTTATTATGTTGATCTTATGGCTAGTTTTTCATGGATTTTACTATGGTTATATGTTGGTTATATGCATGCTTCAATTATCTATTCTTACCATGGATCTTGTTTATAATTTTATTAGTTATGGAATGGTTAATGTATGCATGGGACAACAAGTGTTGTTGCAGCTAGCTTGAGAGAGTATTGAGCCTTATTGATGATTCTATAATGAAGTTAAGAAGATCTTGATCAGATATGCATTCATGACCTATAACTACTATGTTTATCATGTGTTTAACAAAATGTCTATCATGTATTAGGCATGTCTTGGACAAGATCTAGTCCTAGTATTGATTTTTTAGACTTGTTATTGTATTAGATATGATTCTATATTTTTTTGGGATTTTATGGGTAGTGGAAATTAGGCCAACCCTAAAATAGTGGCACTAATATCGCAACTGGACCCTCTAATTTGGAGAATTTTGGTTATAACCGCATGTAGTAAGGCTTATGAGTGTGGTTGGAGCATTCCAACTGCATGCACAGTGTGTCAAGTACACGGTTGGGGTGTAAATTATGAGAAGTGAAAGTTTCATCTTAGGGATTGACCACTAGTGGTTATTTTCAGTCACCTAGGTGATCTAGTGTCTCTGAGGGATGGCAGTATGTTTCCGGTTAGTAGACCCCACTTCCATAACTAGAACTTGGAGGTCAGGTCGTGTCATAGTAAATCTAAGCTCATATTCACCTAGAGAGCGTGTAAAAGAAGGTAAACGTGGGATGGGATGGTTACATAAAGGAATTAGAAGAAGCATGGAAGAACCAAGAAAAGGGGCAAAAATAAGAAGAGGGATGCAAGCATAAGGAAGAACAAGAAAGGAAGATGGAAGACATGTAGAAAAGAAAGGAAGAGTTGAAAAAGATAAAAGAAGAGGAAGCTAAGAAGAAACAACAACAAGAATCATTGCATAAGCAAAGGGAAGAAGAAGAATGGAAAAAGCTATTAGAAGAAGAAGAAAGTAGGAGGAAACAAGAGGAAGAATTTGCAAGAGATTTGGAGGGAGAGGGTCAGGATCAGAACATAGATGATGAAAAAGAGGAGGATGATGAAGAAATATATGTAACAACCCATAGTTGATTTTCCTTGTAAATAAAATAAAACCAAGGTCACAGGACACATATTCCAAGCTGAATGATGGGAAAATATTATAGTGGGCATCACTTGGAATTTAATAATGGCTAATGAAATTGGCAAAGGAAAAGAGGTAACAAATGGAATTTAATTAAGGAAATAGAGGAAAATAGGAGAAAAGGGAGATGAAGAGGCACAAATATTCATGCAAGGGAAATTAGAGACAAAATGTGGAAAATGAAAGAAAAAGGAGACACCAATGATAAAAAGGCATCAGAGAAACAGTTCACAATTTTTTGTCAGATTTGGCTTTGGATCAACTATAGAGAGATAGAGCTCCAAGAAAAGAGAGAAAGAAAGTAAGAAAATGGTAGACAAATGAAAATAAAGGGCAAGCAAAGGTAAAAAAGGAGCGCAAGGAGAAAGTTGGATCAACAGCTACAATAGGATTACATTGCAGGTAACAGGTTGCATGTCTTGATTCCTTGTTGAGATTTAGATGCATGGTACATGCATGTGGTTCCTTGGTTATTTATTGTCATTAACATGGAGATTTTCTTGGATTGACAGCAGTTTCAACCTTGCCTTGTCATTTCCTAGATAGACATGATGTAGTGGATTCTCTATTCGAGTTTCTGATTGGTTCTGAAGTTTCCTATGGTTGTGGGTTGGGATAGAATCTTTGGAGCGTTGGAACAACTTGGGTTCCATAGAGTCTATGGGTTGAGATGGGAGATATTCAGAGCCCTGTAACAGCTTGGGTTCCCTGGAGGCTATGGGTTGGGATAGAATCCCTGAAGCACTTGACAAATTGGGAAGAGACTAATCTAGTTGGAATTCGAGATTGTGGACCGGCTAGGTGAAATCATTGTGGTTGAGGGTTGAGGTGGTTTAGCCTCTAGGAGCCCTAGTTGGTTCTATTTTGGTTTAACCCATATGATCCCACATTAATGCTTGGAATATGGCATGAGGGTGATTAGCTGAAAGAGAGATTTTGGTTCAATGAATCTATGGTCGGGTCGTACATGGAAGTCCCTGACTTGGTTGGCTTT
This sequence comes from Pinus taeda, assembly GCA_000404065.3. Lineage (NCBI taxonomy): Eukaryota > Viridiplantae > Streptophyta > Pinopsida > Pinales > Pinaceae > Pinus > Pinus taeda. The sequence continues at coordinate 432,220 of APFE031501434.1, forward strand.
TGCATATGTTAATATGAGCTATTTTATTATTTTGATTAATGAGCACATGTATTTGTTATTATGTTAATCTTATGGTTGATTTGTCATGGTGTCTATTTTGGTTATATGTTGGTTATATGCTTGGTTAGATTATGTGATCTTACTATGGATTTTGTTCATGATTTGATAAGTTATTGAATGAGTAATGAATGCATGGGTTAACCAGTGTTGATACAACTAGCTTGAGAGGGCATTGGTCCTTCTTGATGATTCTTTGATGAAGTTCAGAAGTTTATGATCATATATGAATTCATGGCTTGTATCTTCTATGTTTACTACATGTTTGATGAAATGTTTATCATGAGACTGGCATGTTTTGAGTGAATTCTAGCCTTAGCAGTCATTATTTAGACTTGCTAGCATATTATACTTGATTCTGGAGATTTTTTTGGCATTTTTGGGTAGTGCCCTGTAGGCCATCCCTAAAAAATTGGCATAAATCTCATGATCGCATACTGAACAGAGAAATTTTCATCATAACCACATGCAAGAAGGCTTGTGGGTGTAGTTGGGGCCTTCCAACTGCATACACGGTGTTTCAAGGGTGCAGTTGGGGTGTCAAGCTTGTGAAAATGAGTTCTAGCTTAGGGATTGATCACCACGGGTGGTTGTCAGGCTGCTGAGTGATCTAGTGTCGCTGAGGGGTGGTAGTATGTGTTCTGATTTGTAAGCCCCACTTCCATAACTCAAACTTGGAGGTTGGTTCATGTCACAGTAGAACTCAACTCATGTCTACCCTGGAGAGCTTGTAAAAGTGGGTAAATGTGGGAGGAGGTGTTACAAAGTGGTATCAAAGTGAAGTTGCATCACTAGACCTCAGGGTAGATGTGATTGTTATGCATGAATGTCATTTGTCTATGTTGGGGCCTTCGTTTTGAAATTTGAAATTTTTTGAGGATATGAAGAAGGGAAACCAGGTGGTGGTAGCAATGGTCAAGTTGCAGAGAAGACAGCTGGGAATGGAAACATGAACATGCAGTTGTGGGACGGTTGCAGAAGGTGTCAGCAGAAAGCAGGGGCAGCCGAGGAGAGAGACAGTCGAATAGAATTGGCAGTGCAAATAGTAGAGGAGCATACAAAAGGAGGAGACCGCAAGGAGTGAAGGGTTGAATAGTTTTGGTTAAGGACAAGTAGCGAGGAGGGTGCGAGTTATCGGAGTATCTAATTTGAAGGCCAGAGCAGTAGCAGGAAAGACAGAGTTGAGGTCTATTGGGATTCGCGATGTTCTATGAGCCTGGTATTTTATGCATTTATCTATGGCTGACGTTGGATGTATAATGTATTGAACCTTCTGTTGGATTAATATAGGTGAGAAATCAAACTGATTAATTGGTATTATATTTGTATTTGGTTATGATTCATGGACCCACTAAAAGTTTTTTATATTGCGAGTCTATTCTCATGTTAGATTGATCGTCATATTGATATGTTGTTAGGATGAATATATGCATTAGGCCATATATAGAGTAATGGTCAAGATATCCATGACATTATACTAAACCCTTCTTAGTTTCGATCGCGACATGCCTCGGATGAGACTCTTTATCCCTTGGGGTAAGGTGAAAATGTCGGCGTTGTCTTAGACTAAAAAAAACCATTGTTGACCCCTTGTGCCTGAACCTAGGGTCTTTACCTAATGTCATTTTTGTGCCAACAAATCATTCCATTTCCAAGACCTAAAGTTATAAAAACCGGTTTGGAATATGGTGTCGAGGATATTTAAGAAAGATATTCGTGATTGGTGGGATAAAAGAGTAGACTAGTTTGTATCAGAACACACTATCCATCGGGGTCGACCTATTTCCAAAGTGAGTAAAGAAAATTTATACTCTGAGGTTGCAAGCGACCAATATGAGATCTTTTGGTGTAAGTTCTTAGCAGACTTGTATAATTGGCTAAGGAGGCTAAAAGCGCAAAGTCGACTAGAAGGAACGACACCAGCTAGTCACAACTGGGTTCCCATAGACCTTGCATCACTTCGACACTTGGATATCAATTTGACAAGGGGAGTAGATTTTTGGGTACATACTACAGTAGAGGTATACATATTCGAGTTCATGGCAGAGAACTACCAGTCCTTTTCAAAGGCAGAAGCATTGTTTAAGTCAGGATTAAGAGGGAAGCTGGTGAGGGAAGTGTCGTTGTGGATTAAGATGTTCATGGTGGAAGAAGGGTTGTTACCTCTACCTAGAACAACCATGGTAGCGTAAAACCCCAATACTAGGGGAAGGGCCTAAGGGGAGGATGCTACCAGTTGGGGAATGTAGATGTTGTTGAAGGAATGGATGTAGAAGGATTGTGGAGGGCTAGAGATAATAGAGCGCAAAGGAGAGTGATATTAGCCAAAAAGTGGTAGGAAAGAGCATGGAGAAATATGCAGAACAAGACACAAATGCCAATTGGAGGAACAGAAGCTAGGATAATGATGGGGACTATCCGTTACAAGTTGCAGGAAAGATGCCGGAGGAAAAGGTTCTTGATAGTTACGAAGAGGAAATGGAAGATGACATGGGTAATTTCATGAGAATATTATTCGTCAAAGATGAAACATCCACAAGAATTCAACAGTAGAATCCCCAAAGTATAGGTAGTATCCACCCCGACCTTCCCTTGGTGCTTTACAATAACCCTGATAAACTTGTTGCTAAGTTAGCTAAAGCGGTACGAGTACACAGTGTGCATGAGAAGTATAAGGAAAGTTTTAACCCAGTAAATAGCTATGGAAGTAACAACGTTAGTAATTTAGGACTACAAGGATCTCAGCAACCCGGAAACAAAGGATTTGTGTTGTTGGTGTACACTCGGGTCAACATGGCAAGATCTTTCACTAGATATCCTGAATTTGCTGGTAGAGGAAATGAAGACGTAGAACAGCACTGGTACCTTTGTGAAGCTATATGGAGAGCGCATAAAATGCCAAACAATGTCAAATCAATTGAGTTCCAAACCACCTTAAGGGAACGATCTCTACGTTGGTTTATAAAATGGGTAAAACAAAACCAGAATCCCATAGTAGATGATATCAAGAGAGGCTTCGTTCAAGAACTCAAAGTACCTCAGACTGACCAAAAGGGATTTTCGGAACTATGGGAAATTAAGCAGAAGGAAGGTGAAACTGCTTGGGAACTAATGCAGATATTTAAGGATGTTATTGCCAAGCTTAGGTACACCTTAGATCCTAATCATCAGAGAGACTGGTTCATCAAAGCACTCCTACCCCTTACAAGAACACTATTGACACAACAAAAGATTGGGACTCTCCAAGATGCTTTAAAACAAGTGTCACGTATAGAAGCCATGGCAGGATATCCGCGTGAGTATTGAGGGGGCGCGGGATTGCAGGACTTGTCAAGCATGGGCCTCCAAAATCAAATCACCAACTTAACAGAAAAAATGAAATATCTACAGCCAATTCAACTAGTTAGACCTAACATATGGTGTACTCGCTGCCTAGTGGAAGGACATGTTGCGACAGGGTGCTCAAGGCTGAGAGGCATCAATAATTTAGGGGGAATTCTACGATCATCAAGAGCCTCGCCAACATCAGGAGTTGCAGCAGTGGGAGAATAAGGAGATTTTCCAAGTCGGAATACACAAGAATACTGTGAGGTTTGTAGGAATTACGGACATTTACCGCGGGTATGTCCAATAATACAAAATTACTCCAATGTACCAAATAATGGCTATTGTGAATTTTTTTCATCCAAAATGCATCACACTAACCAGTACAGGGCATTAGATGCTTTAGCAAAGCAACTAGACAGGTCTACATTTAGAATCAATGAATCTAGTAGGGGAGGACGAGGAGGAAATATGAGACAAGGAAGAGCTGGAGGTAGAGGTCCCGTAAGATGCTATAATTGCAACCAGGAGGGGTATCTTGCCAGAGAATTTCCACTCTGCAGAATACCACGATGCTTGCAATGCAGGGTCAATACACATGCCACGGAGGATTTCCCTGAGCTCATTGCAAAATGGGAAGAGAGGACTAGACAGAGAGGGGCCAATCTGATCAATGCAGAGCCTCGTACTAATCACACTTTTCCTATAACTAACATAAATATAGTTACAAGAGAAGGTAAGAATACAGGGGAAGATTGGGGTATGGTAGACCCACCCTCAATTGTTTGGGTAGCATCCCCGAAGAAATCATACAACCCCACACAACAAAAACAATATTATCAGGAAGCAGCCAAACTATTTCAAGGATTAATAAAGACAAAGGAAAACCAGAAACAAGACACACGGATACTCGGCAATGCTCGGCCGATAGAAGAATGGTTTAAGATATTTCTACAGATTGTTGATGATGAGCAAATGTTGAAGGAGTTGTGCAGAAGTTTGAAAGCAACATTTCCAAAAGATGAGGAGAAAGGAGAACCAATATCTGCGAACTTGCCTGAAAGATATACGATAAGAGTGCGGCGGAACAAAAATAGAACCGGAAGGGAATTCTAGATCGATGCTTAAGTTGCAGGATGTCAGATTAAGGACACAATGCTAGACCTGGGGTTGGATGTAAACATTCTACCCAAAAAAGCATGGGAGGCGCTGGGGAAGTCGCAACTTAAATATTCAGCAATACAATTGAGGATGGAAAATCAATATTGTATCTTACCTATTGGAAGGTTGGAAGATGTAGAGGTGGATGTAACAAGAGTAAAGGCATATATTGAATTTGAAGTAATTGATATAATGGGTGACAAGGACCCGTAGCCAGCACTTATTGGTATCAACCAAGCATACGAAAACTATGTTATCATCGACCTGAAGAAAGAGTTAATGATCTTTGAAGCAGAAGCGATGTGGGTGATACAACCCTTGGATCCATATCAAGGACCTAGGTTCACGGAACCTGTGGATGACTGAGACAAGCCAAGAATGCTAGACCATCTATATAGGCTAACGGCAGGAAAGAGAGAATATTATATAAATCCTATAACAGGAAATTCAGTCAGTTGGAGGAGTATTCAAAGCTCAGAAGCTATTTCAGAAGCCGCTTGGAATGCATGGCAGCAAGGGGGATACTAAATTGATACCAAACGATGCACGATGATATGCAGGATAAACTGGATAGGGGCAGAGGTAAGCGACTATCCCAAATTTCATGGTATTGAATTAGTAAACATTTTTTTAAACAAGGTAGAGAGAGAGACATAAGAGAAGATCACAAGGTTCCATTATTAGATATCGCACTACACGCTACCCTAGCAAGGTGGTGGAGAGCACACTGCAACATGTTGCGTGAATGGGGAACTATCAAGCGAGTCATGAGAGAGAGGTTTAGTCAAGAAGAAGACCAACCGTAGAAAAGGGTCAAGTATAGAGGAAAATCAGATCCTAAGAAGGATTTAGAAGATTTCACATAAAAATGGGAAAGAGAAAAGGTACCCACGGAACTTTGGGTGCATTTATTTATACACACTCTAGGTAAAATCTCGCAAGCATGGTACATACAAGAGGAAATTCGTAGATAGACAACGGATTGGGATATTGTGGTTAGCCAGTTCATAAGCAGCTTCTCGTTTAAAGATGTTGATCAACGCATGAATGAAACCTTATATGTCATCAAAAGGATCCTATTTACTCCAGGACAATTATGGGAAGGTTGCATTGACGAGAAATTTCTACAGTATTTTTATGAAGCAGGTTATCCAGAATATATGTCTTGCAACAAAGTAGAAACAAAACCAGATGAGGATGGTCTAGGAGGATTAAGACACCTGACCTTTCAGGAAACAGAAGGAGAAATGTATATTCAAGAAAGTCCCACAGGAGAGGCTACACATCTACTCCCGATGAAACTGTGGAAGTATAACATCAGCTCAGATGATAAACCCAAGATGACATCCATCGGAGATTCTTGGGATGAGCAAACAACAAGGGATATCTTCGATCTACTGCGGGAATAGAAAGACTTATTTCTATCCTCGGTAGCTGAGCTAAAAGGGATAAAAGGGGACATAGGAGAGATGAAGATTGTGTTGAAACCAGATGCCCATCCAGTAAAACATAGACCATACAGGCTAAACCCAAGAGTGAAAGAAAAGGTCAAGAGGGAGATTGAAAAAATGCTAGAAGATGGACTTATATTCCTAGTGGATGAAGTGGAATGGATTAGTCTAATCATTATACAAAACAAGAAAGTTGCGACGGAGATCAGAGCCTTTGTCGATCACTAAAGTCTGAATAATGCATGTGTGCATGATCCCTTCCCAACACCATTTAGTGATGAGGTTTTGGACAATGTAGTGGGGAATGAAGCGTATTCCTTCACTGATGGATTTTTAGGCTATCATCAGGTCTGAATAGCAAAGGAAGACAAGGGGAAGACAAAATTCACAATAGAATGGGGGTCATATGCTTATCATGTAATGTCATTTGGGTTGAAGAATGCAACAGTTGTTTTCTCAAGGATCGTTATAGCTGCATTTAGAGACTATATTCACAAGTTCCTGGAGGTATACATGGATGACTAGACAGTGTCCAGTTTATTGAAAAAACATAGAAGCTTACTAAGGGTCATGTTTGAGAGATGCAGATAATTGCAAATTTCTTTGAATCTAAAAAAAATAATCTTTGCAGTTCCATTCAGAACCTTATTGGGCCATATTGTTTGCAAACGCAGAGTGTGTGTAGATCCCGCAAAGGTTGCGGAAATCATTAACATGGAACCCCCACATAATGTAAAGCAGTTTTGGTCTGCCCTAGGCCTACAGGGTATTATCAATGATTTATCAGGAATTATGCATCAATTACAGCCCCTATGGAGAAGTTACTGAAAAAGATGGAAGCATTCACTTGGTCGTAGGCCTGCCAAGCAACATTGAATAAGTTGAAAGAAAAACTGGTAAGCACTCCTATCCTTGTCTACTCAAACTAGAATAAGACATTTCATGTACATATCAATGCATCAAGGATCGCATTAGGAGAAGTACTGGTGCAGACGGGAGAGAGAAATATGGATCACTCAGTGTACTTTGCCAACAGGAAATTATCAATAGTAGAAAGAAACTATACGACAATAGAAAGAGAAGCATTGGCCATGTTTTGCTCTCTACAAAAATTCAGACATTCATTGCTAGGAGTGTCATTCAAATTCTTCACAGACCACTCAAAACTGAACTAATTGGTGAACAAACTAGTATTGGAAGGCAGAATATGTCGTTGGTTACTACTCTTCCAAGAATTCACATTTGAGGTAGTCATAAAACCAGGAAGGATAAATGTGGGGCCAGATCATCTGTCAAGACTAGAGTCAGGAGAAAATGAAGGGTCATTAGATGATCAATTACCGAATGCTACTTATTCAGAATAGAGGCAATTCCAGAGTACTTAGAAGAGATTGCTGGACTACTAACGACAGGGTACTACCCGGAGGGGTACACATCAACACATAAGTGACATCTAGTAGTAAGGGTAGTAGATTATCAACTAATCGCAGGACATATCTACAAGATGCACCTTGATCAGATTATGTGACATTGTATACTTCAACATGAAATGGAAGAAGTTCTCTGGGAGTGTCACGCTAGAGTTGCGGGAGGCCATGTCAGAGGTAAAGCCACCGCAAAGAAAATATTGCACGTAGGATTGTGGTGGCCAACCATCCACAAGGATTCTAAGGAATACCCTAAAAGCTGTGATGTCTGTCAGAGAGTTGGAAAGCCATCACATCGAGATGAACTATCTTTACACCCAGTTCACACAGTACAAATTTTTTAGAAGTGGGCAATAGACTTCATCAGCCCTATAACACCACCAGTGCAACATTCACACACAAGGTACATCATAACGGCTACAAAATATCTCACACGATGGGCAAAAGCAACACTAGTCAAGGACTGTACAACCGATACTGCTACAAGATTTATCTTTGAATGCATAATATCAAGGTTTGGATGTCCAAAAATCGTAACAAGTGATCAAGGGACACATTTCATTAATGAAGTTGTTGATTCTATTCTAAATAACTTTATGGTTCAACATCACAAAAGTAGCCTATACTACCCCCAAGCCAATGGAACAGTTGAAGTGTTTAATAAAATATTTGAGAAGGGCCTCACAAAAATTGTATCAAAAAACAGGGACGACTGGGATGAACGAGTTCCAGCAACTTTATGGGCCTACAGAACAACAGTGAAAAGAATACACAAACAAACACCATTTCATCTGGTATATGGAACAGAAGCAGTGGTCCCAGCAAAATTTATAGTACCTGTTAGGTTCCTATACCAATAGGTGCCATTTTTCATGATTGACATTGAAGAGCTCTAATATGTTCATACCTTTGGCTGGTTGCTAACGTTTTCCATATTCCCAAGAAGTCAAATAAAGTTAAAAAATGTAAAGAGGGTGTGCCCTAAAAGAAAAATCAAAGGGAAAGGAAAATAAGATGGTCAAAAGAAAAATGAAAGAAATGAACCCCAAACAAAGGACCATGGAAAGTGTGCAGGTCCAAAAAGCCACTACTATTCTATTTTTGCAATGAGCTTATGGAATGCAACTGCTGATTCATGTCACAATTGATGGATGGCCAAACAGCATAATCTTGGCCAAATTCATGTTTAAATTTCTTGTCTTAGAGATAGCGAATGAAACCTGTCCAAACTGTTCAATCTTGGTAGGTGATTAACTAGGTAGAAAAGCAAAGGAGCTCAAAAACTAAATCTGAGCCCTTGGAAGAAATAAGGGCACACTTAGATAGGATGGAAATTGAAAGAAAAGAAGAGAGCAAGGGTTTTTAGTTTAAATGCACCCAAGGAAGAAAGGAAGAAAAAATGTTAGGTATAGTAGGCTGGGTAGGCAGTTTTGATGTTGCAGAAGCAGGCTTATGAGTAACTTTGTCTTTCAAGACTGATTCATCTTATTAACTATCATAAGTACTATGGAAACTATGTGGTGTCAGATCAAATGAAGCATGTCTAACTTCCCCTCACTCTTCTCCCTAAGATCAATCACTAACCTCCCCCCAAGAATATTGAGATCTGCTCAATATTCCTAGATCACACCATTTCATGAAAAATCCTGAGTAAAATTCTATTTTACCAAGGAAAAGAAGCCACATTTCTTGTGTAAAAGTTCTCTTCTCCCCTCAGCCTAAGTTATCATACTTTGTAACTTAGCGCCTACCTTTCATAAACCCATATTAATGACTAACCATATTATATAAGCCCCTATATTTCTCCCTCATACCTGTACTATATAAATATATGAAAAACCCAAAAAAAAATTAATATCCCGCACTTGGTTAATTTATAACCATATCACTATATCAAAGGGGATTCAAGGTTTATTCGGAACCTATGAATAACCCTATCAGCGACCTCGGGATTGATTAACCACACGGGTTAATCAATAACTATATTAAACCCTGCCCGCGCGCACATATGCCAAAGTTTAATTCACATTTGGTTAATTAACACTTTAAGCACCTCGCAAACCTAACCAATGAAATAACCCCGAAAGCATTAAAAAATATTTGATTTAATGGTGGGTCCTCACGCCATACTCCTCTGCCAGTTCCTGTCGCTGCCAACCGTTGGATCTGGGCCTCCCCATCCAACGGCCCATATCGATATCGGAAGCCCTCCGATGCCTGAACTTTACCGTCCGGGGAGCTAGCGATATTCCCTCCATACCAGGGACACGCGACGCCCTCCCGGCATGTTCGCTACCCCTCCTCCAATACCACTTAAGCCGATAAAGCAATGTGGGACCAAACCATTTACCGCCCCCACTGACCCCCCCGATGACGTCATCCGCCACGTCCCCGCTACACGACAAATACTTCGTCATGCTAACGTCATCCAACCGAAAAATGCCAAAATCCTGCCAAAGCCATTTTTTTATTAAAAAGACGTGAAAACATCATTTTCACTCATTTTCACCTGTTTGTCTCTACACGACTATTGCATGTGGTTTACGTCCAAGAGAAGCTGCTTGACAATACAGTTCGCCACCTAGCCAAATCAAGCCCACAATACGTTCACCAGGTCGTCCCGCGACCTGCAATCCGCACAGTGCACTGTTAAAGACAGGTATTTACCTTAATTCTGTTTCCAAACCCTATGTTTTTGGTTTGCCTCTGCAAAATTGTACTTATAAGAGCCAAATTCAAGACAAGAGAGTCCAAAATTTCCATATCCAGACCTCCAGGACTGCTCTTTTACCCATTTTTACTAAAGACCCTGCAAATTTCGTTTCTCTCAATAAATTTCACCCGGTGAGCTTAATTCAAATCGAGTTTGTTCTGTAATTCTTGGATAAAAGCCCCAAAGCTATTGTTTTGCATACTTTTACTACAAAAACCCAAAATTCCAGTCTAAAACTACAAAAAAACCAAAGATGGAAGCTCCGGTGGCCCTCAATGTCGCTCCCTTAAATGCACCTCATAAAGAGTTGGAGTGGTTTCCCCTAGCTGATAGAGATTTTCAGATTCAAGACTTAATTTGTGACAAGAACCACTTTCAAGCATTTTGTGAGATTAGGAATAGTTACAGGAGCAATGCTGATGTCTATGGAATATGGGAATCCAATTTGCCCATATATTACCTCCCCTCTATCAATGTTTTCCCAGATATTATCCACCTATGTTGTGCCAATTATGAAACTACTCAAAGAGCAGTTATGACTCCATCTGGAACTGTCCTCTTTTACATTACTCCTGAGTCCATAAATGAAATGTTGCACTTCAAACCCACTCAGCCTCTAGCTCCTCTGTCTATGGGATTCTTTCTTGAAGAGGGTCCTAAACTGCCCAGTTCAGAGATAACCAGAATAGCACAATTATTTATGAAACCAGATCGCTAGCCCAAAGAGCCACCTCCCTATGTCCATATCTGGTTCAATGAGGCTGGGAAATTCATTATTGATATGATATCTTATATCCTGGGATTTAAGACAAGTATGTTGATGAGACCACATTAGTTTTATTATCCATTTTTACTCTAGGCCAGCCTCCTGCTACCAAATATGGTTATGCCACTTTCATAGCCAATAAGATACATGAGCAATTCATGAGTCTAGACAGAGAAGGAGTCTTAAAGTATACCTCTTACATACATCATCTATTCTTATACTATCAAACAGACAATTTTCAGTTTCCTATCAGAAAATTGGATTCCAAAGGAGAAAGAAGGTCTATGATATTTTGGACCTCAGTCTTCCATCATGTTTCTGACTCTCCTTACACCTACTGTGAATTCATTGACCTGTTCATACATCCAGTCTCCTCTCTATTTATGAGAACTCCTCCTCCCAGACTTTCTGGTGATATGCAAAAGATTCTACAGCTCTCCAAAAACTACAGAATAAGTGACTGGTACTTCTACCAGAATCACACCGAGATCAGAATATATGGCTGTGAGTTGTGTCCTTACAAGCTGCCTAAATATGTGCCTATGAGACTGTTTTCTCTGGAGTATTTCAAGCAACTTACAAATGCAGATTTAACTCACTTTTATAGTACAAAGAAAAATGCCTAGCTGAAAATAAAAAATCAGTTAGGCCCTTTTATCATTAACAAGAAGGAAGCCTGGGCAAATGCTGATAAAATATTGGGAGAAGATCTCAAATTAAAGAAGAGCTTTTGGTGGGTAACCTATGACCCAAATGATTTCATAAGTGATAGGAGAGAGAAATACAGGCTATCAGCCTATAAACATTCTAGGCTCCCTGAAATAGAGCAATTTGCCAATCAGAATGAGTGGGCAGAGGCTACGTTGATAGAAGAAATTACTGAGGAAGAAAAAATGGAAAAATCTATGAAAGAGCTTGAAAAAACGTTTGACCTGGACTCTTTTGGACATGTATCCTTCAAGTTTCCTCAGCACACAGGAGGTGACACATCCCTTGCCGGGACTTCTCAGCAGCCCACACAAAAAGCCAGCACAGGGTCAGCAAAGGGCAAGGAGGTAATAGACACAGAGAAGGAAATAATGACAGATCAACCAGCTACATCAAAGGAACAAGGCCAAGGGAAAGTTCCTTTAGCACAGACAAAGGCACCTGAAATCCCTGCACTAAAAACTCCTCTAAATGAGGAAAGAGGCAAGAAAAGGGATAGGAAAGAAGAAACACTGATCAACGGTCCTGCAAAGCAACCAAGGGAAAAGAGGCAAAGATTAAATTCTCACTCTGAAGAGGAAATCTTTGAAGGAACGACAGGCAGCCTGAGAGGTGAGGGAATGAATGAACAGCAGACTTCACCAATTGTGGACACTTCGACTAGCTCATACCAACAAGAGCTAGAAAGGCAGCATAGTGTGGAGGTTCCATCCACCAGGCCACAAAGCAAGCAAGGTTCTGACATTAAGAGAACATTTACTGAAACAAAGGCAAAGAATGAGCCAATAAGAATTCAACTTTATAATCACTTGCTCAAGATGGCCCCCACAAATCAACAAAGGTTAATGGCAGCATAGGACATTCAAGAAGGAAAAGTGATCCTTAGTCACTTTAAGCCAAAAATGCAACAACCACAGTCAGTTTCTAATTACATCAGGACCAATCGGGAAGTGTTAGCTAAAGACATTCATCCAATGGACCAGATTGAGTTGCATAAGCAAACCGGAGAAATGTTTTACTCCACATTGGTAGATAAAGCATTATTGGCTCACAAATTGCATAATTCATTGAATAATACCTCTGCCCAATTGAATTTAGAAAAGGCTTCCTCTTTAGCCAAGGATAACAGAATCAAGTCCTTGGAAGAGATTATCATTGAGCTGGGACATGATCTCAAAGATGCCAAAGGCATACAAGCATTAATAAAAAAGAAGGAGGAAGACATTGCATCCCTCAGGAAGCAATTGAAGCTCCCTATTAGTATGCATCCACAAACCACATAAGTGTTGCAGCAAAAAGAAGAGGAGGACATGATGGATTTTTTGATGAGGATGAATCAAAGATTAATTGAGACAGAGCATGCATTGGAGAAATTTTTACAAGAAAAGCAGGGAGAGTCGTCCTCCCAGCCACCTAAAATACCTCCAACAAGCACCACTACTCCTCCCACAACTACAACAGTAGTACCTCCCACAGTCCAAACTTCAACAGCAGAGATCACCGCAGGTACTCCAGCAACAGTACCAGGTACCAGCATGAACATAGAACATCTAATGAAGGCCATGGAAGAATTAAAGCTCCAAGTATCAGAGCTAAAGCAAGTCAAAGAAAAATTGGCAAAAGTTGAACAGAGCTATGATAAATCTAAGATAACTGTAGCAGAAAAGACAAGAGAGGTGAAAGCATTAGAAAATAAGGTGAAGGCTTTGGAAAAGGACCTTTCGTTAGATAAACCTCTAGGAGAAATCAAAGGCATTTTTTGGACTAACATTAATCAATCCATTAGTAATGTGTGGAGATCTGTTCAGGCTATTTATGAGCAAAGTGATTTGATAGGACTAGCCCAGGTGGAAGTCCAGGAAACAAGAGCTTTATTGGGGCACATGCCTGAACAAGCAAACAGGTTAATACATTTTTTGAATAGAAAAGCCAGTGAAGAGCTAGCAGCACTAGACCTCAGAGACAAGACAGACACCATTCTAACAATCAAGAGAGTTCTAAACATGAGAACTCTAATGCAAAATCTGGAGAGAAGGTGCCAGGAAATGCAAGTTGAGGTAATTCTTTCACAAAAAAATTTACAGCCTTGCATCAAAAAGGTTTGCCAAGTCTTTTAGGAAGTAATAACCGTCTGATGACACAAGGACTATGAACATAAATTAAATAAACATGTTGCTGATCAAGTAAATGCTTCATCAAGCACTTCAGCAGAGAAGGCCCTTCCATCTCGCCAAACCCTCTACAACAATTTGGAAAATCTATTTTACATAGAGCACGAAGTGAAGCATCTATTCACTACCCCACCTAATTTCTCCAGGTACATAGAAACCAACGAAACTCTAAGGAAACTGTAAAGACATCAAATACCAGGACCAGAGTGGTGGCAAAGCATGTTGGAAATCCTGTAAGTTGTCTTTGGTCAATACAAAATTCTGAACCATTCACTATAATGCAGAGAACAGAAATGAAACACAATCATACGAGTCAGAGCATATCACATCAGAAGTAAAGAAGGACCAGCCAAGGTAGGCAATAGCGCGAAATTTACAATGGAAAACAGCTACCAGCCGACTCACCGAGCCTGCAGTCAGCATATCTCACCAACTGAGTGGCCAGCACATCAGCATTTACTTCTTCTTTTATCTTTTCCCTGTTTCCAAGATCATTTACTTCTCCTTTTAAGTAGGTGGAATGACTTATTGCTAAAGATATTATCTTTTTGAGATATTTTGTAACATTTCTATATAAATACCTCCCCAAGAAAACTATTCGGGGTTGGTTGGTGATAATTTATTAGACTGCGTTGTAACTCAGAAGATTTTTTTTAATACAGAAGTTGTTGGAATACATTGTTGTTGGACTCTCTGGATGTGGAATTTGTGCTGAGGGTCATGCTATAGAATTCTTGAATCATTTCATGGATCAATAAGTCCCTTCTAACTTACATTTTACTATTTTCTGCTTTTACTATATCATATATGTCTCATGATCTAAATAACAGAGAAAAATAATAACCCAGAATTTGCTTGCTGGCACTCTGTGTTCAGTCTCTGTTATTATTAATGTTTTCTTCAGAATTAGCATAAACAGGAATTCTTAACTGCTCTTGTTTCCCCTGGTTCCTTCATATTGATTAAATGCTAAGAAATTCTTAATTGCTTCTTGGTTATAGTCATTCACTTTCCCTCTATCAACATGATGAAGGATTCTTAATTACCCTTCACCCACTGACTTCATTCCACCTGATTACAACCTATAAATTGTTCCATAATTGATTACCCTACTCTGTAATACCACCCTCTGTCAAAGAAACCACATCCAACAGTTCATCCTCATAGACTCCATTAGCCCAATGGACTGAACTTCTCAGACTCCAGTTCTACTAAAGACCACCATCCAAAACTCAGAACAAAACCCTTGTACTTCATAACTAGCCTAATATACCTTAAACAAAGCTAAATTACAAAGAGAGAGCCCTCTCTGGATGCAGATTGGCTAAAAGCTGTGTCTAAAAGATTGGTCTGTGGTTACCTCAGCTGTATTCCCTTCTTAGAATTTTTTGAGGGAACAACCTGAGTGATAACATCATTGGCGACTCGGCTGGGGAATTTGAATGATTGTTTGTTTGTTACTGCTGTTTATTTTCTAAAGCTACAGATGGAGCCTGAAGTCAGCCAGGTAGCTTTTGAAATTGCTTTTGATAGGTAATTATAGGAGTAAATAAAAGTTGCTTCAGTCTATCTCCAGTCTAGTTCTAGACTTTAAACAGGTCTCTCAAATATTTGATCAGTCCCTTATTTCCTTAACCTTAGGAAAATTCAAAGCTCCCACATTTTAAACTTCCTAGAAAAATCCTGTCAAAAGTGGTATCCTACAAATATCTCAACAAAAACCAAAAAATATATTCAGAAGTTCGCTCCAAAGAAGAAGGTCCATTACACTAGGTCAAATCCAGATCCCAATCCCCCACCTATGTTTCAAAATCCTAATCTCATTCCCAAGAAACTTAGAATCCAGCAGAGCCAAGAACATTCTGCTAGTTCACCCCTTAACATATATCAACAGAACCTTACCCAATCTGAGCTTACTCTGGGAAAAACAATAGTTCTTTCTGCCATTACTGTTGCCACTTCTAGTTCACCTTCAGCACTTCAAAATATCTTTTCCACTCCCCCATTTATAGCACCTATTTCAACTGTTATCCTTGCTCTTCCGGCTGTTACACTTATCCCTGCAAATATGGCAAACCGATATGCTCTGTTGCAATTACCTGCTAATCCAAGGGCTATGCCTCAAGATTATCAAAGCAAAATCACTTATTTTAATGGTACTGGCACTTACACAGCTCAAAAACACACCAAGAAAATGATGGACTATTTTGAGAACTATGAGATTGATGATGATGATGTAAGAATGAAAATCTTTGTCTAAAGCTTAACTAGAGATGTCAGAGCCTGGTTTAGATCACTTCCTGCAAACTCTATCAATGATCCAGAGAACCTCTATCAGACTTTCCTAAACAGATGGGAAAGGAAAAAGGACCCTCTTCATATTTTAGTAGAATATGAAAACTTAAAGAGAGGTCCACAAGAAAGTGTGCAGGATTACTGCACCAGATTTAACAACGTATACAATGTTATTCCTCGGAACCTAAGACCTCCACCGGACTTGGCCTTGAGCAAATTCCCTAATGGATTTGACTCTGATATGGCATAATAGCTTAGAGAAAGGGCTCCTCGAAGCTTAGAAGACATGCAGAGCATAGCTATCAGTGTTGAGGCCAACCTAATTTCTAAACGAAATCGGGTCAGGACTGAAAGGAGAACAACTTTTAAGGAAGAACCATCTGCCTTCGAATAGAAATTGGATGCCATTATTAAAGGTATGGACAGAATTGGGGATAGAGTTGAAACAATTGAGAGGAAATCATCATGGGATGGCCAACCAAGTAATGCTGGGAGAAATCCAAACTTTAGAAAAAATTAGAACCCTAACACTGCAAAAGTTGGCCCTGACCAAAACATTAGACCTCCATTTCAAGAAAACTATGCTGAAGCTTCAACTTCTAGTGAGCCTACAGAAGACACTCAGATTAACTTAATGGGGCTCAATAGTGAACAACAAATTTTCCTAACCCAAGAAGACCAAAAGGCTCATACTTTGGGTCAGTTTCAAATTCAATCAGGGGAATCATTTGATTTTAAGGAGGGATATGACACAGTTGTCTATGAAGTTCACAAACAGTATAATCTAAGAAGTAGGAGAATAGATGTCCCTGATGACAATAAGCTGAAAGGAACCAAACAATCTACCAAAGCTAAAATCAAGAACCCTCCTACGCAAACTCCTCCTAAAGCAATTTCTAACTCAGACAGTCCAACAGTTGAAGATGTTTCAAATGATCAAGAACATAACAAACAATCTTCAGCTTTTATTCCTTCCAAAGAAGTGGTGAGACAACCTCCATAAATTCATATAGAAACATCTTCAGCTTATGACAACATTCATGTAAGAAAGATGGATACAGAAAATGCAACAGAGAAAGAAACCATTGTTGCCCGAAATGCCAAAATTCAAACTAAAAAACCTTTCAACCTTGACACCGAAATAGGCAAGTTAAAAATAGCCATTCCACTGTCAAAACTGGCTAAGCATCATGTCTATAGAGAACAAATCAGCAGATCACTTCAAATTTCAAAACATAGAGATGCAGTAAATATCCTTGATGACCAACCCGAATTAATCTTTGGCCCTGAAGTAAATGGGAAATCAATAGATGGAGGTGTTCCTCCTTTCTATGTAAGTCGAAACATTCATGATAAGATACTACACAATGTTAATATGTTTGATTCAGGTGCTTCTCATAATTTGATGCCCAAATATGTAATGGCGAAGCTAGACCTAGATATCACCAGGCCATACAAAGACTTGTTTTCTTTTGATTCAAGCCAAGTTAGATGTCTAGGACTAATCAAAGATTTATGTGTATCATTAGTCCAATACCTAGCCAAAACCATTTTAATGGATGTGGTGGTAGCTGATATTCCACCCAAATATGGAATGTTAATGTCTAGGTCTTGGGGAGAAAAACTACAAGGATGATTACATGTCTTATGCAACTATCTCAGTTTTTGGGCAACCAAAGAAGTTATATAGAAAGACTTTGATGAAGCATGTAGTGAGAAGTCAAGAGAAACCTCAGAAATTTCCCATCTATTCCATGCATTCTGATATGGACTCCTTCATACTATACAATGATGAAATTTACCCTCCAACTGATGTCAATGTTTTGGCCTTAGAGCAGAAAAATTTCATAAACAAGGAAACTAATATTAAAGAGCAAGAAATTGCTATGAACAATGATATATCAGACCCCCAAGAAAAACCAGCTGACAATAAAGAAGTCTATCTGCCCATAAAACAAATCATTCAGACTCCAAATCCGGATTACAAACATGAAACCCTTTGGTATTTGGAATTTGATAGATCAGTCAACAAACTAGGAGCAAAGGCAGGAATCTAGGTGCATAATCTAGAAAATAACCATGTTGAAGGACATGCATACAGGTTGAGTTTTAGATGCACCAATAACATGGCTGAATATGAGGCCCTCTTGCTAGGACTCAAAGTGATCAAAAGCTTAGGGGCAGTTAGGGTATCAATTTTGGGAGACTATGATCTAGTTATTCAGCAAATGAAAAGAAATTTCCTCACAAATGATCTCAGGTTAAGATCTTATAGAGCTGCAGCAATTGAAATACTCAATACCTTCTTAGAAACACAGTTGGTTAAAATCCCAAGGAAACACAACTTGCATGCTCATAGTTTGGCAACATTTGCCAGTACTTGTAAACTGCGATTTGAGCCTAATCACCATTTTACAGCCAAGATTAAACACAGGCCATTGGTACCTGATAATATAAAAAATTAGCTAGTGTTTGACAGTGACACTCAGATTAATAATTTCCTGACCTTAAAAGAAGAATTTTCCAGCACATATATAGACACCGGAACTGTGTGTGAAGTTGAACAAATAGACAAAATTGAAACACACATTTCAGTTGAAAGAACAACTCAAATATTACATCCAACAAGATTTACCAGCAAAGAGTTGCAAGAGCTTAAGGAAATAGACTTTGATGAAGCTATTGGAGGAGAATCTGAAGTTATTGATCTGAAGGACAATTATTTACCCACTGGATTAACACCTCTGGAAGACATTTTTTATGCTAATGATATCTCAAGGAAGCCCAAGATGCAGCCTCTAAATGCAGAAATTGAAGACTGCAACATAGGAACTGAACAAAGTCCTAAAATGATAAAAATGTCCAAAACTTTGCCTCCTAACCAAAAGCTTAAATATGTTGAACTGTTCAAAGAATTTCAAGACGTATTTTCATGGAGTTATGAAGATCTCAAGTCTTATGATACCTTTGTTATCCAACACACAATACCCCTCAAAGAAAATCAAAAACCTTTCAAGAAAAAGCTCAGAAGAGTCAACCTTGTACTTCTCCCTCTAGTTGAAAAAGAAGTCAAAAGAATGTATGAAGCTGGAATAATTGCACCCATTAGATTTTCTGAATAGGTCTCTAATTTAGTGCCAACTAGGAAGAAAACAGGAGAGATCAGACTGTGTGTTGATTTGAGGAACCTGAATAAAGTCTCTTTAAAGGACCACTACCCCTTACCCAAGATGGACCACATTTTACAAAGGGTAGTAGGTGCCTCTAGGATTTCACTGTTGGACGGATTTTCAGGTTTCAACCAAATCTTAGTTCACCCTGATGATCAAGATAAGACTGCATTTACAACACCTTGGGGAACTTTCAAATATGTAAAAATGCCATTTGGACTCAAGAATGCAAGGGAAACTTTCCAACGTGCAATGGACATAGCTTTTGCTAAAGAAATTCATGATTTCCTAGTCATATACCTAGATGATCTCGCGGCCTTTTCCAAATCAGACCAGCAACACCTAGATCATCTTAGACAAGTGTTTTTAGTCTGCAGAAAATATGGTATATCACTAAATCCAAAGAAATCATTGTTTGGTCTAGAAGAAGGTAAACTGTTAGGTCACATAATCTCAAAAGATGGCATAAGAATTGATCCAAACATAATACAAGCCATTCTACAAGTTCCTCACCCTAGAAATATCAAAGAACTTCAAGCTTTCTTAGGGAAAATCAAATTCTTGAGAAGATTCATACCTAATCTAGCTGAATTAATCAGACTACTAAATAACATGTTAAAGAAGGATTCCAAGGTCAAGTGGACAGTAGAGGCCAAACAAGTATTTGATGAAATTAAATTGGCTTTGACTAAAACACCAATCCTCACAAGCCCGAAATTTGATAGGGACTTCCAAATCTTTTCCTTAGCCTCAGAACATACTATTGTTGTTGTCTTGCTACAAAAAGATGATAAAGGACATGAAAAACCCATAGCCTTTTTCAGCAAAGCACTGAGGGATGCACCTTTAAAATACCAAATCATGGAAAAACAAGCTTATGCCCTTGTAAAAGCTATTAAGGACTTCAAAGTTTATATCTTATACTCTCATGTAATAGCTTATGTGCCAAACACTGTTGTCAAAAATATCCTAACTCGGGAAGGAATTGAAGGCAAACGTGGCAAGTGGATAGCTAACATTTTGGAATATGACATTGAAATTAAACCAACAAAGCTGATAAAGGGACAAGGATTAGCTAAACTTATGACTGAAACCAATTTTCAGGGCCTTGACATCAATGAACTGGATAATGAGCAAGAGATGGCAACTCCACAAATCAATCAAGCCTTTTTACAATCACCTTGCTATGCTGATATAATTTATGTATTGCTAAACCTGCAGGCTCCTCCAGGGTTATCCAAAACTAAGAAAAGATTTCTGAAAATGAAAGCTTCAAAATTTTGTATTTTAGATGATGCTTTGTTTTGGAAAAATCATGAAAGGATCTTATTGAATTGCTTAAAAAAGGATGAAACTGACAAAGTGTTGAAAGAATTTCATGCAGGGGACTGTGGTGGACATTTGTATTGGAAATCAACTGTTGATAAAATCCTAAGGGCTGGATTTTATTGGCCCATTCTATTTGCGGATGTAAAAAAAATTGTAACTTCTTGCCATAAATGTCAAATCTTTGAAGGTAAGAAGAAGCTTCTACCTTTACCCCTCAAGCCAATTTCCACTGAAAGACCATTCCAACAATGGGGTTTAGATTTTATTGGAGAAATTCACCCACCTTCTTCTGGCCAACATAAATGGATCCTGACTGCCACATGTTATTTCACTAAGTGGATAGAGGTCATCCCTTGCAGGCAAGCCAATGATTCAGTGATCATGCAATTCCTAGAAACCAACATCCTGTCCAGATTTGGCTGTCCTGAAAATATTATAACAGATAATGTTGTTGCCTTCGAATCCAAGAGAATGATCAACTTCTGTCACAAGTACCACATTACATTAGGTCATTCCACAGCCTATTACCCTCAAGGTAATGGTCTCGCTGAGTCACCCAATAAAAGCCTGATCAATATCATTAAGAAAGTATTGGAGGAAAACAAGAAAAACTGGCATAAGAAGCTTATCAATGCACTTTGGGCAGACAGATTGACCACAAAAAGATCAATTGGAACTAGCCCCTATGAACTAGTTTATGGCATGGAGGCTATATTCCCTTCATCTTTGGGAATTCCTGTAATGAAATTATTACAAGAAGTGCAGGCAGAACCCAATGACATTCAGAGAAGAATAAATCAGACTATTCATTTATAGCAAACCAGAGAAGAGGTATATCAGAGATCTCAGGTGCTACAAGAAAAGCTAAAGAAGATATTTGATAAAAGGACTAAGGCAGAGGATTTCTACATTGGAGATAAGGCTTTGAAATGGGACTCAAGGAGAGAAGATAAAGGAAAACATGGGAAGTTTGACTTCCTATGGAGAGGACCTTTTATCATCCAGGTTGTACAAGGAAACAACACTTATTTTTTAAAGAGCCTGGATGGTACAGAAGTAGAGGGAGGGCCAGTTAATGGCAAGATGCTCAAACACTACTTTGAGCTGACCATCTGAGGTATTTTTGTCTCAACCTGTACATATTTTATATTTTTGATAAATGTCTAGGTTTGGATTGGACAGCAAGTCTGTTGAAGTTGAAGCCCGAAGTGAAGGCCCTAAGCTTCACAAACTACAGTTGTTATAACTATGATAAAACAACCAGCAGGAGCACATTTCAAAGAAAAAACATAGGTCTAATTGTTTGGATCAGCCCATGAGAGATGTACATATTTTACCTAGTCCTCTGTACAGTTTGTTCACTTACAGCAAAGAAAAATTTCAGAATGCAGCAAGAGGTGTACACAAGGCAATCTGACCTGCTATTCTTGACTTTTCATCAAGAAAATCCATTCCCAAGTGGAGCCACTGTTAGGTTCCTATACCAATAGGTGTCATTTTTCATGATTGACATTGAAGAGCTCTAATATGTTCATACCTTTGGCTAGTTGTTAGGGTTTTCCATATTCCAAAGAAGTCAAATAAAGTTAAAAAATGTAAAGAGGGTGTGCCCTAAAAGAAAAATCAAAGGGTAAGGAAAATAAGATGGTCAAAAGAAAAATAAAAGAAATGAACCCCAAACAAAGGACAATGGAAAGTGTGCAGGTCCAAAAAGCCACTACTATTCTATTTTTGCAATGAACTTATGGAATGCAACTATTGATTCATGTCACAATTGATGGATTTCCAAACAGCATAATCTTGGCCAAATTCATGTTTAAATTTCTTGTCTTAGAGATAGAGAATGAAACCTGTCCAAATTGTTCAATCTTGCCAGGTGATTAACTAGTTAGAGAACCAAAGAAGCTCAACAGCTAAATCTGAGCCCTTGGAAGAAATAAGGGCAGACTTAGATAGGATGGCAGTTGAAAGAAAAGAAGAGAGCAAGGGTTTGCTAGTTTAAATGCACCCAAAGAAAAAAGGAAGAAAAAATGTTAGGTATAGTAGGTTGGGTAGGCAGTTTTGATGTTGCAGAAGCAGGCTTATGAGTAACTTTGTCTTTCAAGACTGATTCATCTTATTAACTATCATAAGTACTATGGCAACTATGTGGTGTCAGATCAAATGAAGCATGTCTGACTTCCCCTTGTTAGCGCTCAAATCTGCCTCAGGCTGAAGAAGGGAAAACTCAAGGCAACATCAAACCAAGCTCAGCCTCGTAGCTAGCCCTACGAGGACAGGAGAGGGCTCTCTCCAGGTCTATCTCGGCAAAAGGTTTTCAAACGGGCTGAGATGACCTATAGTGAATGCGGATTTTAGGCTAGTAAAGAGATATGAAAAGGGGTTTTAATGAATGATTGGGTTTTCTGGGCAGCGTGGTATCAAGAACAGCATGAGCAGAGATTTAATCAAAGGCACAGATTATTCCATAAGGCGAGGTAGGAGTGAAATTTAACAATTAAATTGAGATTAAACGGAATGGAAAGACTGCTGAGAAGTCGACAAGGGCATGTGTGATGAATCCTTATCAAACAGAAGAAAACATTAAATATGAACACTTCCTCAAGACAGAGAAAATAAATTTAATTATGCCTTTCTCACTTAAAAGTATTCATTTAGAAACAATTATGAAATGAAATGGAAACATTACAAAGACATATGAAACAAAACAAAAAAAAAAAATGTTAAATTTCCACACCACAAGAATCTTACAAATCAGAGTTGGGCCATTTAATTAATCTTTGTCATTCAACTGTACAATGAAATGCTATGTTCTCATCCACGCACCTCTCAGAATTCTCCCCCCTCTTTTACAAATGATTTTCAATACATTAAATAAAACTCAGCTAGGCGAAAACAGTTCGACCCAAAACCAGGGCACTGTTTCAACTGAAATGATGAAAATAGGAAAGGTCTGCTCTAAAAAGGAGTAGCGTTACATTGGTTTGTTGATGGCCAATTAAAAGACAGAATCTGGAGCGTAGACCATCTGAAATGCAACTGAGGTCAAAAATAGGCAAATCGACCCTATTTCTTTGCTTATGGTTGGTATTCTACATTTAATTTGGGTTTGACTGTCTATTCACTTTCGTTATCGTTGAATAAAAACCAACTCTTAATAAAAATGGTTTAAATCAAGATAACGACACATGTTCGATAGGAGTTTAGCTTCTCCAAGTAATCTCATATTATGGCCCTTCCTAACTCAGCAACTTTAATTTTACTTCACATTGCTGGGATCGTTGGAAGTTCAACAATCTTTTCAACAATAGACATATCTTGTGGAATAACTGAAGCGACAACTGTATATTTTCTATCCCATCCATCATGATTTGCAAGACTGATGAAGAAAATAGGCCCACCATCAATCCAAGCTACCGAAACTCTCTTGATACTTGGCCAAGCTTCCTTAGGCACCGCTACAAAATCTGCACCTCGAGTTTCAAGTGTGCCCTGCAACAAGGCATACGGTAGACCAGGTGGACACTGAAAAAGGCGATCTCCCATTATATCCCAGTTCTTACCTCGTTTTTCTGCTGTGATAGATGTCTCTGTTTATTTTTGGCCTTTGGTAGGTGTCGATATCTCTAAAAGCGTTTCATTTCGCTTGCATTCATGGCCAAAAATGCTTCCTTTCCAATACAATTAAAGCACAATGTCCATGTATACGGAAATTACTTTCTTGTCATTTGAAATGGCATCAGATGTTGCACCCTTTTCCATGCAAAATAGATTTGCATGCTTCACAATCAATAATCTAGTAATTGCATTAGTACTCTGAAGCATAATCTACTATCATCACCCCAGCTGATAGAAGCGATTGAAAAATAAATTGAATGGTGGATGGAAAACATAAATTACAGCAGAATACTGAATTTGGCATCGATTACCTCGCACAACTCCTGTAACAATCACCATTGATTTGGAGAGGAACCAGAAGTACACACCAATTGCAATAATGACTAATAGTGCCAGAAAATATTTGGGTGGAGCATGAATAAAATTCACTGGACGACTGTGCAACAATTTTTTGCTCAAATTTTCTTCTCAGAATAGTTGATTGCTTCACCTTCTCCACTATAAATGAAATATCGTTCCATCTCCTCTCGCTTGTGGATGATTTGCTGCTTTCGCCCCTTTCCAAGTTGAAAGGAACTAAAATGATAGGCTTAGTTTAACTCCATAGTGGCCTACTGTCCAGCGTGTTGCAATACTTTCCTGTTTCTCTAACTTCTCGAGTTCTTCATTTGAAGGAGATTTCTCAAACATGTTTTAACGGTTCCCGCCTTCTCTCCTGCTACGAATTTCTTCACACCGAGCGACGACTCTGATATTTTACTGGAGATAGGTAGTTGCACAGGCCATGTCATCATTCAGATTGGCAAAAGCAAGCTCTGGTTCAATCACCCAGCACTCAGCTAAATGACGTGAAGTGCTCGAATGTTCTGCTCGAAATGTGGGACCAAACATGTATACATCCGAAAGAGCACATGCATAGATGACTTTGCAAGCCATTTGAAGCGTTTTGACACCAAACTGGACGCAGGAACAAAAAACTTTGGCTCTGTGACTGTGTGCGTAGCGTGTTGGCCCAACGCGTAGCGCGCACCATACGCATAGCGCCCTTGTATTTTTGCAAAGACAGGGGAGGCTATACACGTAGCGCGCCTCCAATGCGTAGCGCGCACCTTGTATGGCTCACGCGCACCTTCAATACAGTCCAGGGCTATGAAAATTGCATCTTCGACCTTCGATAGCTCAAACTTAACTTTTGCCTTGAGATTTGGTGCAAATGAAATTGTTTACCATATTTTCTATGTGAAGAAAATATCTCATCACATCATATTTGATTTTAATTGTACTCCATGACCCACTTTTATAATGTTTTATTCACTTTATCTTGTGACATACGCACCAAGCAGAACCATTTTCCATGTCCTCCGTTCCAAACCACTAAAGAGCAGCTCCAACAATCTTCATAAAGAGTAAATCCAACATAAAGGTGATGGAACTAGGGGAATGGAGACACCGAGTGAAGATGGAGACAATGGTTTCCAAAACATAAGGATGCTTAAAATCAGTGAAGAAAAACCTTTGCAACTCATATGGTGACTGTTAACTCTTGTTTATCTGTTGCAGGGTTGCTGAAACTGGTGAAGATAATACGGTGACAGAGCTGCCTTTGAAGCTGAAACAGGGTTGTCATTTGAAGAGTTGGAAAATTTGAAACATTTTGACAACTTACCTATTTATTACAAAGACAAATCTGATGATTTCTTCTTCAAAACAGGGTTTTGAAGAAGAATCAATCTCGCATTGATAACCATCTTGAGATAGAAACTCACTGAACCTTCTTCTAGCCTGTAGGAATCATTTGACAAGTTTGAAGACCAACTAAAAAAAAACTTGACTCTGAAATGACTCTTTTCTGGACCATAGTAACATCAATGACTGCCAATGACGAGAAATGAACCTTGGAGAATTTGATTCTGACAAGGGACTGACGGGACCGAGTCTAACATTGGCTCCAATGGGGATGGTAGCTGCCGCTTCTTGGAGGTGCCAAGAATCTGCAGATCTTTGGGAGAGCAAACAGTGCCTCCATCCATTGGGCAATGGAGTCATTATTTCAACAGACAACATGACACTTCCGACTCATTTATGAAATGAAACTTGACTGAAATGATTGAAAAACTGACTCAGCAAACTTCAAACTAAACTGTAATGAAACTAGAATGAAATGCTGCCCTTTAGCTGCTTATTTATTTACAAAATCTACCCTACTTGGCTGCAAAAACAATAGATCAGGTAATACTGAAATGCCAGATCAACCATTCAAGTAAACCTGAGAATGATGCCGCTTGAGAATGCTTCCACCAAGACACAGATGTAATTGCTGGCAGCCCTTCATGCACGTAATGAGCCTGGTCACGTAAAAGACAGCCTGATCTATCAATCAAACTGAAAAACATTTCCATGTATGTTGCAATAGGATCGCAAAAGCCAGACTCTGTTTGTTGCCCCAACTCCGCAATACATACCTCCAGTTGCACACTGTTAATGCAAACATCTGTAGGCAACTCTATTATTTCTTGTTTCGAAGGAGGAAGAGTTTCCAAGAACTTTTTAGGATCTCGGAAATCATATGACTGGATCTTCTCATTGAAATATTGAATCTCCTTCTCAAGTTTTTCAACAATTAACTCACAGACACCAGTTTTAGTTTCAAGAGGGAACTTTGGAGATTTCAAAAATTGAAGCAAGGCACTGAAAAATTCTTCATATATTTCAATATCCACTAACCACTCTCTAACTTCGTTTACAGCTTCACAAAGTGCAGAGTTTGCCACATACCCTACCATTGCATAGATGGATCAGCGAGCACTGGAATGTCTGGATCGAGTTGGAGTCGTCAGGTGATTGTTTCAGCCTTCATATGTGTCTGACTGCTGTCCACCATCAACATCAGATCTGCAACTTGATTTCATGTACTGGGGCAAGAAAATCTTCAAGTCGAATGTCCCATCAACAGCAAACCATCTTCCCCAGTATGGTCGCCACTTGTTGAGCTACAAAGTCAATAACACTGGTTTCGATAGTGTTTTGCCTGGTTTTTGTACAATGTATGCCATGGGGACCTGGCCAGTTTCTTTGTCTGGAAACGATATTACTGCAGCCTCGATAATCTTAGGGTGAGAAAGTAGAAGTGCTTCTAGTTCAACTGGAGCAACCTGGTAGCCTTTATATTTGATCAACTCCTTCAATTTTTCCACTACAAAGAGGTAGCCTTCATCGTCGATGTAACATAGATCGCCTGTTTGAAGCCAACCATGCACGTCCAGAGCTGAAACTGTAGCTTCTGAATTGTTGAAATACCAATGAAAAACTTCCTTTGCGCCTTAGAAATTGATCCACACAATCTCTTCCACATAGGTCTGCTATGCACCATATCTATCACTTGTTTAAAAAACCTGGATGTAATAAGACCATTTCTGATGATTCCAAGAAGCAATTGCAATATCAGGAGGTATCACTGGACGAAGAAATTGCATCCATTTCTTGTTTTAGAATAAGAGCATCGAAGAAAATATCAAAACTTTCACCCTGTGCGTCACGTGGCATAGCCAGTGCGCTGCACCGTTTGTGTGCGCCGCGCATATGTTATTTTAACATGGAGTGATTGCGCCCAGTGCGCCGCGCAGCCCATGTGCGCCGCGCACCTCCAGCTCCAAATCCACTGCTCCAAAACACTCCAAACTTAATTCTAACATTTCAACTCGGCTTTGCGTTTCAGTTTTCACAGCAGTGGGTCCACAAAAGAAGCAGAGGTGGATGCCCAATCGAAAACAATTTATTACACCATTGACACTTGAAGTTGATCATACAAAGAACTAGACCTTTAACCAAGGATCTTCTGTCGAACCAGTAGCATGTGTGATACCTCTAATTTTATGCCACTTTTTGCCTTTAGACACTGCCTTTGTCTTTTAACTGATTTTCTTAGTTGAACTGATAACTCTTGTCTATCTGTTACAGGGTTGCTGAAGCTAGTGCCATTGAGGAACTGTAAAACTTGAAATATTTTGGAAACTTACCTATTTATTACAAAGACACATCTGATGATTTCTTTTTTGAAGAAGAATCGATCTCACATTATTGATAATGACATAAAAATAAAAACTTACTGAACCTTCCTCTAGTCTGCAAACATTATTTGACATGTTTGAAGACCAATGACGAAGGACTGACAGGACCGCGTCTAACATTGGCTCCAATGGGGATGACAGATGTCGCTCCGTGGAGGTGCCAAGAATCTGCAGATCTCTGGGAGAGTAGACAGTGCCTCCATCCATTAGGCAATGGAGTCAGCATTTCGACAACCGACACAGACTTTGACACATTTATTGACTGAAACATGGACTCAAACCGACTTAATTGTAAATCTGAATGACGGAAAAAACTAACTCGACAAACTGTACTAAAAAATACTAAGACCTGACACTTAAAACTCAAAGCTTGGTGGCAGCACCTGGCCACCTGTGTTTCTTTACAAGACAATATATCCTCAAACTATATCAAAATGCCAATGCAACTAATCAAGAAGATGGCTTCTTGACTGATTCTTCCTATCAGATCTTCTGGTCAACAGTACAAACCTATCACTGGGCATCCAAAAACATAGTTGACCATGGTCTCCTTCGTCACTGAACACTGCAATAAACACCATCAGTGCTGGCTGCAACAAACTTGCCAGAGGATCTTGAAAAACATGAAGATTTACCTCCTGCTGAAAGAACAAGATGTCTTTTTCTCCTGCTTCTGATCTGTCTTCATCATGTACTTCAGTAACAATATGCTCCTGGGCTTCAAAAAACTCTGAACATGTAGATGAGCAGATCTCCTCTTGTAAAAACCTTTCAACGCATGAAACATATGAAGAATCTGAAAGGTAATCCTGTATGTTTTGATCTTCTACAGTCTGAAAATATGATAGGTCATCTTCATATGATAGGACAGCCGGATTTGCATTACATTCATCAATCATGAGAAAAGAAACTTCAGCTGATTCTTGATACCCAAACATGACATTTCTAGCATCTACCATAAATTCATCCAGAGGAACTGTTTCACTTACTTGAATGAAGATCCCATCTTTCTTTTCATTAACTGACTGGATTACCTATTTATGAAGGCTTTGTTCTGATAGCATGAGAACATTTGAAAAAACTCTGTCATCAAAACCCTCCTTTTCAGGATTCAGTACAAGGTATGCTTGGTCATTACAATCTGAATCCGGATGTAAAACAGCTAACTGGTCATTATCAAAATCTGCAATTGAAACTTGAGTTCTCGGCATGTTGTCTTCTTCTGTGGGCAAATCTGAAATAACATTCTCCCTTTCATCATTTTCAGCCATGTGGCCATCTTCAACCTGCTGATCTTGATTCTGCTGCAAAATTTCCTGATCATCTTGATGGGTATCCTCTAGGTTCTCTTCATGTTGCTGAAATGGATTCTCATACAGAGCTTCCATGATTTCTCCGTCCATGAAATCATTATCACCATAAAAATTCTCTAGATCTTCAATGCAATTATGTACATGGATACAACAGTTCTGAACTAAGATCAAGGATGGATATGATTCTTTATACTTTTCAAAGAACATGGTATGAAAATCCCTTAAACAATAAATGGAAGCAGATGGCAAACTTTCATACCAGGATCGAGCTTCATCTTCCAGAGTAGCCATAAACATTTTCATCAAATAGTCTTTAGGAAAATTGATCTTAAATTTATGCACATGAATGTGAAATTTCACCAGATGAAGAGCAGCGTCATTACCTTCCTCATTTCTGAACATAGGAAAATTCTGAAGCCAATCCACCTTGGGCATCTTATTTGGAAAACCTGGGATGTGGTCTCGGCTCATGGGAGTGTATCTTCTTGCAATCCGGTCCATCAGCGGTGAGGTCGCCATGAAGCATTGATTTTTGGAGTTTTCAGTGAGCGAAGTCGTCAGGTGAAGGATTTTAGCCTTGCGATGTCTGACCGCTGTTCACCATCAGCAATCGGATCTGAACTTTGTTATCCTTTACCGGGGAGGACTTCCCCAGTATGGTCGCCACTATGTTAGTGCTCAAATCTTTCTCAGGCTGAGGAAGGCAAAACTCAAGGCAACATCAAACCAAGCTCAGCCTCGTAGCTAGCCCTACGAGGACAGGAGAGGGCTCTCTCCGGGTCTATCTCGGCAAAAGGTTTTCAAAGGGGCTGAGATGACCTATAGTGAATGCGGATTTTAGGCTAGTAAAGAGATATGAAAAGGGGTTTTAATGAATGATTGGGTTTTCTGGGCAGCATGGTATCAAGAACAGCGTGAGCAGAGATTTAATCAAAGGCATAGATTATTCCATAAGGTGAGGTAGGAGCGAAATTTAACAATTAAATTGAGATTAAAGGGAATGGCAAGACTGCTGAGAAGTCGACAAGGGCATGTGTGATGAATCCTTATCAAATAGAAGAAAACATTAAATATGAACACTTCCTCAAGACAAAGCAAATAAATTGAATTCTGCCTTTCTCACTTAAAAGTATTCATTTAGAAACGATTATGAAATGAAATGGAAACATTACAAAGACATATGAAACAAAAAAAATATATATATATGCTAAATTTCCACACCACAAGAATCTTACAAATTAGAGCTGGGCCATTTAATTAATCTTTGTTATTCAACTGTACAATGAAATTTTGTGTTCTCATCCACGCACCTCTCAGAATTATCCCCCCTCTTTTACAAATGATTTTCAATACATTAAATAAAACTCAGATAGGAGAAAACAGATCGACCCAAAACAAGGGCGTTGTTTCAACTGAAATGATGAAAATAGGAAAGGTCTGCTCTAAAAAGGAGCAGTGTTACATTTGTTTGTTGATGGCCAATTAAAAGACAGAATCTGGAGCGTAGACCATCTGAAATGCAACTGAGGTCAAAAATAGGCAAATCGACCCTATTTCTATGCTTATGGTTGGTATTCTGCGTTTAATTTGGGTTTGACTGTCTATTCACTTCCGTTACTGTTGAATAAAAACCAACTCTTAATAAAAATGGTTTAAATCGAGATAACGGCACATGTTCGATAGGAGTTTAGCTTCTCCAAGTAATCGCATATTATGGCCCTTCCTAACTCAGCAACTTTAATTTTACTTCACATTGCTAGGATCGTTGGAAGTTCAACAATCTTTTCAACAATAGATATATCTTGTGGAATAACTGAAGCGACAACTATATATTTTCTATCCCATCCATCATGATTTGCAACACTGATGAAGAAAACAGGCCCACCATCAATCCAAGCTACCGAACCTCTCTTGATACTTGGACAAGCTTCCTTAGGCACCGCTACAAAATTCGCACCTCGAGTTTCAAGTGTGCCCTGCAACAAGGCATACGGTAGACCAGGTGGACACTAAAAAAGGCGGTCTCCCATTATATCCTAGTTCTTACCTCGTTTTTCTACTGTGACAGATGTCTCTGTTTATTTTTGGCCTTTGGTAGGTGTCGATATCTCTAAAATCATTTCATTTCGCTTGCATTCATGGCCAAAAATGCTTCCTTTCCAGTACCATTAAAGCACAATGTCCATGTATACGGAAATTACTTTCTTGTCATTTGAAATGGGATCATATGTTGCACCCTTGTCCATGCAAAATAGATTTGCATGCTTCACAATCAATAATCTAGTAATTGCATTAGTACTCTGAAGCATAATCTACTATCATCACCCCAGCTGATAGAAGTGATTAAAAAATAAATTGAATGGTGGATGGAAAACATAAATTACAGCAGAATACCGAATTTGGCATCGATTACCTCGCACAACTCCTGTAACAATCACCATTGATTTGGAGAGGAACTAGAAGTACGCACCAATTGAAATAATGACTAATAGTGCCAAAAAATATTTGGGTGGAGCATGAATAAAATTCATTGGACGACTGTGCAACAATTTTTTGCTCAGGTTTTCTTCTCAGAATAGTTGATTGCTTCACCTTCTCCACTATAAATGAAATATCGTTCCATCTCCTCTCGCTTGTGGATGATTTGCTGCTTTCGCCCCTTTCGAAGTTGAAAGGAACTAAAATGATAGGCTCAGTTTAACTCCATAGTGGCCTGTTGTCCAGTGTGTTGCAATACTTTCCTATTTCTCTAACTTCTCGAGTTCTTCATTTGAAGGAGATTGCTCAAACTTGTTTTTATCAGTTCCCGCCTTCTCTCCTGCTACGAATTTCTTCACACCGAGCGATGACTCTGATATTATACTGGAGATAGGTAGTTGCACAGGCCATGTCATCATTCAGATTGGCGAAAGCAAGCTCTGGTTCAATCACCCAGCACTCAGCTAAATGACGTGAAGTGCTCAAATGTTCTGCTTGAAATGTGGGACCAAATGTGTATACATCCGAAAGAGCACATGCATAGATGACTTCGCAAGCCATTTGAAGCATTTTGACACCAAACTGGACGCAGGAACAAAAAACTTTGGCTCTGTGACTGTGTGCGTAGTGTGTTGGCCCAACGCGTAGCGCGCACCATACGTGTAGCGCCCTTGTATTTTTGCAAAGACAGGGGAGGCTATACGCGTAGCGCGCCCCCAATGCATAGCGCGCACCTTGTATGGGTCGCGCGCACCTTCAATACAGTCCAGGGCTATGAAAATTGCATCTTCGACCTTCGATAGCTCAAACTTAACTTCTGCCTTGAGATTTGGTGCAAATGAAATTGTTTACCATATTTTCTACGTGAAGAAAATATCTCATCACATCATATTTGATTTTAATTGTACTCCATGACCCACTCTTATAATGTTTTATTCACTTTATCTTGTGACATATGCACCAAGCAGAACCATTTTCCATGTCCTCCGTTCCAAACCACTAAAGAGCAGCTCCAACAATCTTCATAAAGAGTAACTCCAACATAAAGGTGATGGAACTAGGGGAATGGAGACACTGAGTGAAGATGGAGACAATGGTTTCCAAAACATAAGGATGCTTAAAATCAGTGAAGAAAAACCTTTGCAACTCATATGGTGACTATTAACTCTTGTCTATCTGTTGCAGGGTTGCTGAAACTAGTGAAGATAATACGGTGACAGAGCTGCCTTTGAAGCTGAAACAGGGCTGTCATTTGAAAAGTTGGAAAATTTGAAACATTTTGACAACTTACCTATTTATTACAAAGACACATCTGATGATTTCTTCTTCAAAACAGAGTTTTGAAGAAGAATCAATCTCGCATTGATAACCATCTTGAGATAGAAACTCACTGAACCTTCTTCTAGCCTATAGGAATCATTTGACAAGTTTGAAGACCAACTAAAAAAAACCTTGACTCTGAAATGACTCTTTTCTGGACCACAGTAACATCAATGACTGTGAATGACAAGAAATGAACCTTGGAGAATTTGATTCTGACAAGGGACTGACAGGACCGAGTCTAACACCCCTCACTCTTCTCCCTAAGATCAATCACTAACCTCCCCCCAAGAATATTGAGATCTACTCAATATTCCTATATCACACCATTTCATGAAAAATCCTAAGTAAAATTCTATTTTACCAAGGAAAAGAAGCCACATTTCTTGTGTAAAAGTTCTCTTCTCCCCTCAGCCTAAGTTATCATACTTTGTAACTTAGCGCCTACCTTTCATAAACCCATATTAATTACTAACCATATTATATAAGCCCCTATATTTCTCCCTCATACCTGTACTATATAAATATATGAAGAACCCCAAAAAAAAATTAATATCCCACACTTGGTTAATTTATAACCATATCACTATATCAAAGGGGATTCAAGGTTTATCCGGAACCTGTGAATAACCCTATCAGCGACCTCGAGATTGCTTAACCACTCGGGTTAATTAGTAACTATATTAAACCCTCCCCATGCGCACATATGCCAAAGTTTAATTAACATTTGGTTAATTAACGCTTTAAGCGCCCCGCAAACCTAACCAATGAAATAACCCCGAAAGCATTAAAAAATATTTGATTTAATGGTGGGTCCCCACCCCATACTCCTCCGCCAGTTCTTGTCGCTTCCAACCGTTGGATCTGGGCTTCCCCATCCAATGGCCCATATTGATATTGGAAGCCCTCGGATGCCTGAACTTTACCGTCCAGGGAGCCGGCGGTATTCCCTCCGTACTAGGGACACGCGGCGCCCTCCCGGCATGTTCGTTGCCCCTCTTCCGATACCACTTAAGCCGATAAAGTGGTGCAAGACCAAATCGTTTACCGCCCTCGTTAACCCCCCCGATGATGTCATCCACCACGTCCCCGCTACACGACAAAATACTTTGTCATGCTGATGTCATCCGACCGAAAAACGCCAAAGTCAATTTTTTATTAAAAAGACATGAAAACGTCATTTTCACTCATTTTCACCTGTTTGTCTCTGCATGACTATTGCATGCAGTTTACGTCCAAGAGCAACTGCTTGACAATACAGTTCACCACCCAACCAAATCAAGCCCACAATATTGTTCACCAGCTCGTCCCGCGACCTGCAATCCGCACAGTGCGCTGTTAAAGACAGGTGTTTACCTTAATTCTGTTTCCAAACCCTGTGTTTTTGGTTTGCCTCTGCAAAATTGTACTTATAATAGCCAAATTCAAGACAAGAGAGTCCAAAATTGCCATATCCAAACCTCCAGGACTGCTCTTTTACCCATTTTTACTAAAGACCCTGCAAATTTCATTTCTCTCAATAAATTTCACCCGGTGAGCTTAATTCAAATCGAGTTTGGTCTGTAATTCTTGGATAAAAGCCCCAAAGCTATTGTTTTGCATACTTTTACTACAAAAACCCAAAATTCCTGTCTAAAACTACAAAAAAAACAAATATGGAAGCTCCAGTGGCCCTCAATGTCCCTCCCTTAAATGCACCTCATAAAGAGTTGGAGTGGTTGTCCCTGGCTGATAGAGACTTTCAGATTCAAGACTTAATTGGTGACAAGAACCACCTTCAAGCATTTTGTGAGATTAGGAATAGTTACAGGAGCAATGTTGATGTCTATGGAATATGGGAATCCAATTTGCCCATATACTACCTCCCCTCTGTCAATATTTTCCCAAATATTATCCACCTATGCTATGCCAATTATGAACCTACTCAAAGAGAAGTTATGACTCA
Organism: Pinus taeda; assembly: GCA_000404065.3. Taxonomy (NCBI): domain Eukaryota; kingdom Viridiplantae; phylum Streptophyta; class Pinopsida; order Pinales; family Pinaceae; genus Pinus; species Pinus taeda. Next base: position 467,533 of record APFE031501434.1, read on the forward strand.
ATCTAGAACTGTTCTCTTTTACATTACTCCTGAGTCCATAAATGAAATGTTGCACTTCAAACCCACTCAGCCTCTAGCTCCTTTGTCTATGGGATTCTTGCTTGAAGAGGGTCCTAAACTGCCCAGTTCAGAGATAACCAGAATAGCTCAATTATTTATGAAACCAAATCGCCAGCCCAAAGAGCCACCTCCCTATGTCCATGTCTGGTTCAATGAGACTAGGAAATTCATTATTGATATGATATCTTATATCCTGGGATTTAAGACAAGTGAGTATGTTGATGAGACCACATTAGTTTTATTATCCATTTTTACTCCAGGCCAATGTCCTGCTGTCAAATATGATTATGCCACTTTCATAGCCAATAAGATACATGAGCAATTCATGAGTCTAGACAGAGAGGGAGTCTTAAAGTATACCTCTTACATACATCATCTGTTCTTATACTATCAAACAGACAATTTTCAATTTCCTATCAAAAAATTGGATTCCAAAGGAGAAAGAAGGTCTGTGATATTTTGGACCTCAGTCTTCCATCATGTTTCTGACTCTCCTTACACCTACTGTGAATTCATTGACCTGTTCATACATCTGGTCTCCTCTCTATTGATGAGAACTCCTCCTCCCAGACTTGCTGGTGATATGCAAAAGATTGTACAGCTCTCCAAAAACTACAAAATAGGTGACTGGTACTTCTACCAGAATCACACCGAGATCAGAATATATGGCTATGAGTTGTGTCCTTACAAGCTTCCTAAATATGTGCCTATGAGACTGTTTTCTCTGGAGTATTTCAGGAAACTTACAAATGCAGACTTAACTCACTTTCATAGTGCAAAGAAAAAGGCCCAGCTGAAAATAAAAAAATCAGTTAGTCCCTTTTATCATTAACAAGAAGGAAGCCTGGGCAGATGCTGATAAAATATTGGGAGAAGATCTCAAACTAAAGAAGAGCTTTTGGTGGGTACCCTATGACCCAAATGATTTCATAAGTGATAGGAGAGCGAAATACAAGCTATCAGCCTATAAACATTCTAGGCTCCTTGAAATAGAGCAATTTGCCAATCAGAATGAGTGGGTAGAGGGTACGTTGATAGAAGAAATTACTAAGGAAGAAAAAATGGAAAAAGCTATGAAAGAGCTTGAAAAAACTCTTGACCTGGACTCTTTTGGACAGGTATCCTTTAAGCTGCCTCAGCACACAGGAGGTGACACATCCTTTGCTGGGACTCTTCAGCAACCCACACAAAAAGCCAACACAGGACCAGTTAAGGGCAAGGAGTTAATAGACACAAAGCAGGAAATAATGATAGATCAACCAGCTACATCAAAGGAACAAGACCAAGGGAAAGTTCCTTTAGCACAGAAAAAGGCACCTAAAATCCCTGCATTACAAACTCCTCTAAATGAGGAAAGAGGCAAGAAAAGGGATAGGCAAGAAGACACACCGATCAGCGGTCCTGCAGAGCAACCAGGGGAAAAGAGGCAAAGATTAAATCCTCACTCTGAAGAGGAAATATTTGAAGGAACAACAGGCAGCCTGAGAGGTGAGGGAATGACTGAACAGCAGAATTCACCAATTGTGGACACTTCGACTTGCTCATACCAACAAGAGCTAGAAAGGTAGCATAGTGTGGAGGTTTCATCCACCAGGCCACAAAGCAAGCAAGGTTCTGACATTAAGAGAACATTTACTGAAATAAAGGCAAAGAATGAGCTAATAAGAATTCAACTTTATAATCACTTGCTGAAGATGGCCCCCACAAATCAACAAAGTTTAATGGCAGCATATGGCATTCAAGAAGGAAAAATGATCCTTAGTCACTTTAAGCCCAAAATGCAGCAGCCACAGTCAGCTACTGATTACATCAGGACCAATCTGGAAGTGTTAGCTAAAGAAATTCATCCAATGGACCAGATTGAGTTGCATAATAAAACCAGAGAAATTGTTTACTCCACATTGGCAGATAAAGCATTATTGGTTCACAAATTGCAGAATTCATTGAATAATACCTCTGCCCAATTGGATTTAGAAAAGGCTTCCTCTTTAGCCAAGGATAACAGAATCAAGTCCGTGGAAGAGATTATCATTGAGCTGGGACATGATCCCAAAGATGCCAAAGGCATACAGACATTAATAAAAAAGAAGGAGGAAGAGATTGCAGCCCTTAGGAAGCAACTGAAGCTCCCTATTACTGTGCATCCACAAACCACAGAAGTTGTGCAGCAAAAAGAAGAGGAGGACATGATGGATTTTCTGATGAGGATGAATCAAAGATTAACTGAGACAGAGCATGCATTAGAGAAAGCTTTACAAGAAAAGCAGGGAGAGTCGACCTCCCAGCCACCTAAAATACCTCCAACAAGCACCACTGCTCCTCCCACAGCTACAACAGCAGTACCTCCCACAATCCAAACTTCAACAGCAGAGATCACCGCAAGTACTCCAGCAATAGTACCAGGTACCAGCATGAACATAGAACAGCTAATGAAGGCCATGGAAGAATTAAATCTCCAAGTATCAGAGCTAAAGCAAGTCAAAGAAAAATTGGCAAAAGTTGAACAGAGCTATGATAAATCTAAGATAATTGTAGCAGAAAAGACAGGAGAGGTGAAAGCATTAGAAAATAAGGTGAAGACTTTGGAAAAGGACCTCTTCTTAGATAAACCTCTAGGAGAAATCAAAGGCATTTTGTGGACTAACATTAATCAATCCATTAGTAATGTGTGGAGGTCTGTTCAGGCTATTTATGAGCAAAGTGATTTGATAGGACTGGCCCAGGTGGAAGTCCAGAAAACAAGAGCTTTATTGGGGCACATGCCTGAACAAGCAAACAAGTTAATACATTTTTTGAATAGAAAAACCAGTGAAGAGCTAGCAGCACTAAACATCAGAGATAGGATAGACACCATTATAACAATCAAGAGAGTTCTAACCATGAGAACTCTAATGCAAAATCTGGAGAGAAGGTGCCAGGAAATGCAAGTTGAGGTAAATTCTTTCACAGAAAAGTTTACAGTCTTGCATCAAAAAGGTTTGCCAAGTCTTTTAGGAAGTAATAACCGTTTGATGAAACACAAGGACTATGAACATAAATTAAATAAACATGTTGTTGATCAAGTAAATGCTTCATCAAGCACTTCAGCAAAGAAGGCCCTTCCATATGGCCAAACCCTCTACAACAATTTGGAAAATCTATTTTACATAGAGCACGAAGTGAAGCATCTATTCACTGCCCCACCTAATTTCTCCAGGTACACAGAAACTGACGAAACTCTGAGGAAACTACAAAGACATCAAATACCAAGACCAAAGTGGTGGAAAAGCATGTTGGAAATCCTGTAAGTTGTCTTTGGTCAATACAAAATTCTGAACCATTCACTATAATGCAGAGAACAAAAATGAATCACAGTCATACGGGTCAGAGCGTATCACATCGGAAGTAAAGAAGGTCCAGCCAAGGCAGGTAGCAGCGCGGAATTTACAATGGAAAACAACTACCAGCCGACTGACCGAGCCTGCAGTCAGCATATCTCACCAACTGAGTGGCCAGCACATCAGCATTTACTTCTTCTTTTATCTTTTCCCTGTTTCCAAGATCATTTACTTCTCCTTTTAAGTAGGTGGAATGAGTTATTGCTAAAGATATTATCTCTTTGAGATATTTTGTAACATTTCTATATAAATACCTCCCCAAGCAAACTATTCGGGGTTGGTTGGTGATAATTTCTTAAACTGCGTTGTAACTCAGAAGATTTTTTTTAATACAGAAGTTGTTGGAATACATTGCTATTGGACTCTCTGGATGTAGAATTTGTGTTGAGGGTCATGCTACAGAATTCTTGAATCATTTGATGGATCAATAAGTCCCTTCTAACTTACATTTTACTGCTTTCTAAGTTTACTATATCATATATGTCTCATGATCTGAATAACAGAGAAAAAGAATAACCCAGAATTTGCTTGTTGGCACTCTGTGTTCAGTCTCTGTTATTATTAATTTTTCTTCAGAATTAGCATAAACAGGAATTCTTAACTACTCCTATTTCCCCTGGTTCCTTCATATTGATTAAATGATAAGAAATTCTTAATTGCTTCTTGGTTATAGTCATTCACTTTCCCTCTATCAACATGCTGAAGGATTCTTAATTACCCTTCACCCACTGACTTCATTCCACCTGATTCCAACCTATAAATTGTTCCATAATTGATACCCTACTCTGTAATACCACCCTCTGTCAAAGAAACCACATCCAGCAGTTCATCCTCATAGACTCCATTAGCCCAATGGATTGAACTTCTCAGACTTACACTCCAGTTCTACTAAACACCACCATCCAAAACTCAAAACAAAACCCTTGTACTTCATAACTAGCCTAGTATACCTTAAACAAAGCTAAATTACAAAGAGAGATCCCTCTCTGGATGCAGATTGGCTAGAATCTGTGTCTAAAAGATTGTTATGTGGTTACCTCGGCCATATTCCCTTCTTATAATTTTCTGATGGAACAACTTGAGTGATAACAGTACCAAGCATTTTTATCTCTCAAGTAACCAAAATGACAGATGATGCAGAATTAAAAGAAAGAATGGATCAACTGATGGAACTGGATGAATCAATATTCATAACTGAGTTCCACCAATTAGTAGAGAAAATGAGGCAGAAATCTTGGCATGACAGACATATCAGAAATAAATCATTCCGAGTCGGAAATCATGACCTGCTATATGACAGAAAATTCCAAAATTTTCCAGGGAAATTACAAATGCACTGGCTAGGTCTGTTTATAGTTGTGGAGATTAAAGATTCTGGAGCGGCAAATCTAGCGCAACTAGACGGAATAATGCTACCAGGATGGGTGAATGGCACACGCCTAAAGCCCTTCCACAAGCCCACAGCCATGCAATCAAATTAAGGGGTCTCAGAGACGAGCCCGCAAGTAGGTTGTAGTCAATAATACATAATCAGTTCATTACCAAGTTCATTTGTAGTTCATGTCTTTTATAGTATTTTATCTTTTCCAAGAATAAAGAAAAGGTGCCAATAAGGTTGCCACAACAATACCATACCACCGCAAACCATTTGTGGTCTGGGGATAGTCACATGCTTTGTCAGTCTTTTATGTTGTACGACTAGTCCTTTCCATAATAAGTAAATAATAATACAACTGTCAGATAGAGGCCCGTAAAATATTTTCCCGTTAGGAACAAATTTAGCTAATAAATAACCCCCATTATGGAAAAATTATTAACCATGTGCCCCACTTTGTCCTTCCCCATTCTACGTTATAGATGTCAGTTCCAGGTCAGCCAACGGTGGCACAACACGATTAAGATGCATGGGGAAAGTTGTCCTAGTAAATAGTAATCAAGTCTAGTCAGAAACATCGTGTCAAGTTATGTCTACTTAATTTGCATGAAAATGCAAGAAACTACAGAATTTTAAACGCAGGTAGCAGAAGAACTTCAAATTTGGTCTGAGAAATAGAATCATTAGAGGTGCAGAAGTTCGAGGCCTCCAGTAATAATTTTCTACCAGAGATGAAGATCAATGGAAAAACGAATTATTTCAATCCCAGAAGATAGACTCAATGAGCGAATTATCATGTTGGAAAATCCTCATGGAAAATATGATAAATCCACCTTAGTGGACAATGATATTATGGATTATTTCCAATTTCTACTGCTAAAGAGGGAGCTATATATAGAGGAAATTTTGAATGGATATGGCACAATGACGACCAGGTTCAAAGAAGATTTCAAAGATCTATAGCGATTGACGTTAATCAATCTGAGGAGTCTATCGGTTTTCGGCACACAGTTGGTTGTGATGTAGTGCACAAAGCTCTTAGCCAGCAGAATGCATGGAGGGTCGATGTGGCTTAATAAGGAGTATCCAATTCATGTGGATGATATCCATCATCTCACAGGACTTTCAGCAGGAGGAAATGCAGTAAATACAGTGTTCCAATCAAGGACGAAAAGAGCAAAGAAGGAAGGAGACAAAGACTATTTACGAGAAATATGGGACAAAGTGCGGGGGCATGGGAGAAAATATTGATCTTATTAGCAAAATTGAGATAAAATTCACTTACTACATAATAGCAGGCAAAACAATGAGGCATTTTTCCATAAACGAGTGCACTCTCGACGCAATCTTGGTTGCGGAGCATTGCTGTAAGGGAGAAGTGCTCAACTGGTCAGCTTTTTTGCTAAATGAGATTTTTGAGGCCTATGAGGATATCTACAGGAGTACTAATTTCATATTTTGATACATATTGATGACTTTGGAAATGTGGAAATGGTGACCACCAAGAGGGAGGGAGATGTTGCAACTTAAGGAAGGCCAGCTAGTAGCGCTCAGGTATGAGCCATGAAGAGTTTCACGAGACCAAAGCAGCAAATAAATCAATGAGATGGCCTTCGCCGAATGGTACGAGTTGATGCTTGTCACAATCAGGTCAAGGGAAAGAATACCCAAACCACTTCTGGATGAATTTTCACAAGACATATGGTTTGGAGTCTCACATGGACACACATACCTTAGACCCAGATGTGTCAACCCTGAGACCTTTAAGATGAGGCCACAGAAATTTGTTTTATCTGAGGCAGCACTCCACAACGAGATTGGGTCATGGCCAGGGGTTGCATGTGAGATCACTGAAGGGAAATATCGATATTTGTTTGAAGGACTGAGGCCATAGTCGCAAGTAGGGAAAGCATGAGAGAGTAGTAGGAAGTGACAAGCTGAAGAGGACCTAGATCTGATGGTTCTAGAAATGGAACAACGAATGTTTTCACTAAGGCATACAATCGCAAGCTTTGATGAACCTTCAGGTGAGACAACCCAATCCATGCTTTGCCAAGGTGCTACTATGTGTTAGCACTTGAGATTTCACCTAGGCTGAGATAGACAAACCTCAAAGCTACATCAAACCATTTCACCTCGTAGCTAGCCCTACGAGGTATGAGAAGGCTCTCTCGAGTCAAACTCGGTGAATTTGTCAATAGGATGAGTTGACCAATTAGGAACAAGGATTTTAGGCTAGTAAACTGATAAGGGGGGTTGATTTAAAGTTTTTGGGTTTTTTGGTGGCAATTGGAGGGAGTGCAATTCAGGGTGCGGGGATTGAGCTCAGTTTTTGCAGGTGGGTCTTTGGGGCAAGGTAGGAGTTTATGCTGATGCCTTTAGCTAGAATAGATGATCAAGGAGGAAAGAAGAGAAACTAAAGAGGGAAAACAATGAATTCGAATCCTCTCTAGACAGTGGAAAACATAAATATTAAACAAAATTGAAAGCTGAGCATGGCATGCATGAATTCAAACTTTATCACTTCTTTTGTTTAATTAGCAACAAGAGATTAAGAGATGGAACACATAAACACACTTACAATGACAAGTAGGAAACACACCATCAACATAATAATCCACAAGAATCCACAATGAAGTCTGCAAAACCCTGGCCTCCTTTTCCTCAAATTGCAGAAATACAAGTAAACAATACAATAGAGCTTCTCCCTCTAGAGTCCAACCATGAAAATGAGAAAGAGAAGGCATAATATAGAAGGTCTAACCTCTTTCCCCACCTCTAGGGGTCGAGCTCAGCTTCCTAGGAGCTGTTGCAACTAATTCTAAATCAGTCACTAGATAATAGGCCAGCTCAACAACTTGCCTCTAAAACTTAGGAAACCTATCCATGCATTCAATATTCACTATTTACATCAAAGAAGCTTCTAGAAGAGGTAAAGAAGAGTAAAAGTATCTAATGCCATGAAATTTACGCAAGAATTCATCATTTACATGCCCAAATGGTCAACCCAAGTGAAAACAGTGCTTTGCTGGCCAAACTGGTCAAAAACTGGCAAATTTCCCTGAGTGGTCGCGCCCCTGACTTTGACTGGTCGCGCGCATTGGCAACTCTGTTTGAGGGCCTTCCCGGTGTCCAAATCAGGTGCAAGATAGCTCATTGGAAAGGTCTGTGAGTCTACTTTCCAACCCCACTAGAATTTATGAATTTGGAGTTGATTTTCCCCCTAAAAAGTAATTTCTCCCAAGGCAGCTCTCTGCAACTCAAAAAAGGGGCAGAAAGTCAAAATTTGCATGTATTTTGAGCTTTTGGGAGCCCAAATCTTCATAAAATTTGAAACCCTTCCATAGGCAAGTGTATCTTTGCATGAAAATTCAAAAAATGTAGAGTTTTCCCCGTTCTGAGCTGTCCTCATGACTGGTCGCGCACGGGGTGAGACCACTCAAATGGCCAAAACCTGTAAAATTCTCAAAAATGC
>APFE031501434.1:489979-549600 GCA_000404065.3 Pinus taeda
TATTGGTTTATTTAACATGATATGTTTGCAGGGAATACAAGATCAGAGATGAAGAGCATAATGGTGGAATACAATTCATAGGACTCCCCTTACAAGGCTTATGTGAATTCTATGGAATGGGAAAGGTCAGTTGGGAAGCAAGGAGAAGAGTATTCTCATGATATAGCAGATACACTGAGGAGTTTAAGGGCACAGATTTGAAGTTGCAAGGTAGATAATAATAGGTTGATTGAGGCACATGAAAGAAATGCAAAAGCTAAAGAAAATCAAGCAAAGGTCAATGTAGTGATTCTTCAAATCCTCTCATATTTGCAGAAGCTGGGAAAGATGGGGATCAGTCATGGAGATAAGAAAGAGGAGAAGACAAATCGGGTATATGGTAGTAGGTCTCAGAGAAGACACATGATGGACAGAGATGATACAGTCAAAGGTGGAAAATCTTGGGATACACCTGACACGAGGGATAGTACTCATGGACTCTATTCTAGCTTCAGTTCCAGGAGACATCATCACCATCACCGCCAACATCCGTATAGGAGGAGTGAGAAGGGATATTTTCCAAAGGAGTTCAAGAAACCCAAACCTCCTATGTTTTATGGAGAGATGAAGAAATCAGAAGATGCAGAAGCATGGTTTCGTGGAATGAAGAAGTTTTTCAGATTGCATGATTACTCGGAGAACATGAAAGCTAAGATAGCTACCTTTAGTCTCAAAGGGAAACTAGACATCTGGTGGGAATATATGAAGAATGTCAGAGGCATTAGAGAAGACGAGTTGATTTGGGATGAGTTTGAGAGACTCTTCAAGAAGAATTACTTATCTAAAAGATACTATGATGACAGGGCTATGGAATTCTACGAGTTTAAGATGGCTTCTATAACAAATGATAAGTATACTAGCAGATTCATGGAGTTTTTGAGGTATGTGTGTTATCTAAATGATGAGATAGAAAGGATTCAATGGTTCATTAGTGATTTGTCAGTATCATTCAAAGACCACATTTTGTATGATGAACCTCAATCACTAGAGGAAGCCATCAGAAGCTTGAAGCATTGTTATGAGCAGTCTAAGCACAAGCCTGAGGTCAAGCGTGATTGGAAAGGGAATGAAAATACTAAAGGAAAGTGGCCTTGGAAGCAAGAAAGACCTTGGGATGTAAGTGACAAGGAAAATGTAGTGCATTATAGGAATTTCAATCTAATTGAGAGAGGACATGGGTCTTAGCCTGAGGAGCATAATAAGGCAAGTCGTAGAAAGCCTTTGATGTGTTGGAATTATGATGGAGAGCATCGCAGGAGTGAGTGTCCATCGCATTAGGTTGGTAGGCCTGAAATTTATAGTGCTCAGGAGACATATACATCTAGAGATGTTGGTAAGAGTATTCCTCGGATTTATGCGGCAATGGATAATAGGCAAGTGGATCATCAAGCATCCATTATTGAGGTGGAAGGTAAGATGTGTGATCAAGTTGCTTCTAGTTTGATTGATCTTGGAATTATAGTTATATTAGTCCTGACATGGTGGATAAGTGTTGCTTCAATAAAGAAGTGCATGTAGAATCTTGGTTGGTGTAGTTGGCTACAGGTACCAAGAGAAGAGGTCATCGTCAGGTGAGATCTTGTGCATTTGAATTGAATGGTATGCCTACCTCAACACATCTAAATGTGCTTCCTTTGGGTCCATATATTATTTTTTTGGGCATGGATTGGTTGTTCATTCACAAGACTAAAATGGATTGTTATGAAAAGGCTATTGAGTGCCTGGATGATGATGGATAAAAGAGAGACTTGTAGGGAAAGAAGAAGCCTACATCAGTGAGAATGGTTACAACTATACAAAAAAAGTGAAATCATGGGAAAGGATGTTTATTGTTTGTAGTGCATATTTATAGTAACAAAGGGAAAGATGTTGAGGATGAGGAAGTCCTAAAAAGTTATCTTGTTTCGTATCAATTTCGGGATGTGTTTCCTGTAGAGATTCCATAATTACCACCTCATAGGGGAGTGGATGTATTTATTGAGTTGATGTTAGGAGAAGCACCAAAATCTAAGGTGCCTTACAAGATGAGTATTTCGGAGTTGGTGGAACTGAAGATGTAGCTTAAAGAAATCCTTGATAAAGGATACATAAGTCCAAGTGTGTCATCTTGGGGTGCACTAGTATTGCTTGTAAGGAAGAAGGATGGTCATCCCATATTGTGCATTCATTATAGGAATTTTAACAAAATGACCATCAAGAACAGGTATCCATTTCCACATATTGATGACTTGTTTGATTAGCTGAAGGGAGCAACAATGTTCTCGAAGAATGATATGAGATCAACATATCATCAGGTGTGCATCAAAGAAGAAGACATCTACAAGACTTATTTATGTACAAGGTATGGGCATTATGAGTTTGTGGTGGTTCCTTTTGGTATTATTAATGCTCCAAACAACTTCATGTGTTTGATAAACAATGTGTTGCGTCCTTATCTGGAAAATTTTTTGATAATCTTCATTGATGATATATTGATAGATTAAAATATTGAGGAAGAGTATGTAAAGCACCTCGCACCGGTGTTGAGATTGTTAAGAGAGTATTAGTTGGATGCCAAGCTCAGCAAGTGCAGTTTATTTTAGTATTAGATTCATTACTCGGGACATGTTGTCTCCAAAGAAGGGATAGCAGTGGACCCTTAGAAGATTAAAGTTATCATGGAGTTGCCAACTCTTAGGAATGTGGATGAGGTCAGATCATTCATGGAAATAATAGGTTACTATAGGAGACTCATCATGAACTTCTTGAAGATTGGTTATCCTATTACATATTTTCATAGGAAAGGAAAGAAGTTTGAGTGGAATGAGGATTGTGTAGCTAGTTTTGAGCAGTTGAAGCACTTGCTTACAAATATTCCAGTTTGAAGATTGTAGATCCTGATAAGGAGTTTGTGGTTTGTATAGATGCTTGTAAGGAAGGACTTGGTGGAGTCCTCATGCAAGAAGGACAGGTGGTTTGTTATGATTCAAGGAAGCTGAATGAGCATGAGGAGAACTATGTGACTCATGATCTTGAGTTGGTAGTTATCATTCATGCATTGAAAATGTGGAGACATTATCTCCTTGGGAGGAGGTTTGTTTTAATGAGTGATCATAGTGGATTGAGGTACTTGTTTAACCAACCCAATATGAATGCCAGGAAAGCGAGGATGTTGGCTACCCTCAGTGAGTTTGATTTTGAGATGAGGTACATTAAGGGAAAGGAGAACAATATTGCAAATGCTCTTAATAGGAGAGTGCAGGGGAATCATATTTCAGCGATGAGCTCTTATGGGTCAAATTTATAGGAGCAGATCTTGTAGGAAGGACAACATGATGAGAAGTACCAACAACTAAAGTAGATATTGTAGTAGCAAGGTGAAGGTGATAGATATGAGGAATATTACCTCATAGCAGATGGCTTGGTCAGGTTCAAGAACAAGATTTACATGCCTCTGGAAGCCCTGGTTAGTTCTATTTTGGTTTAACTCATATGATCCCACATTCATGCTTGGAATATGTTGTAGGGGTGATTGGCTGAAAGAGAGATTTTGGTTCAACCAATCTATGGTTGGGTGATACGTGGAAGTCCCTAAATTGGTTGGCTATTGCATATGTTAATATGAGTTATTTTCTTGTTGTGATTAATGAGCACATGTACTGGTTATTATGTTGATCTTATGGATAATTTGTCATGGTGTATATTCTCGTTATATGTTGGTTATATGCTTGGTTAGATGATGTGGTCTTACTATGGATTATGTTCATGATTTGATTAGTTATTGAATTATTGATGAATTCATTGGATAACTAGTGTTGTTGTGTCTAGCTTGAGAGGGCATTGAGCCTTCTTGATTATTCTCTGATGAAGTTCATAAGTTTATGATCAAATATGCATTCATGGCTTATAGCTTCTATGTTTACTATATGTTTGACGAAATGATTATCATGAAACTAACATGCTTTCAGTGAATTCTATCCTTAACATTCATTGTTTAGAATTGTTAGCATCTTAGACCTGATTCTGGAAAGTTCTGGGTAGTGGCATGTAGGCCATCCCTTAAAAAGTGGAACAAATCTCATGATTTCATGCACAAAATAGAGAAATTTCGGATATAACTGCATGCGGAAGGCTTGTGGGTGTGTTTCGAGCCTTCCAACCACATGCATAGTGTGTCAAGGGTGTGGTTAGGGTGTCAAGCTTGTGAAAATGAGTACCAGCTCAAGGATTGATCATCAGGGGTGGTTTTTAGGATACTAAGTGATCTAGTGTCCCTAAAGGGTGGTAGTATGTGTTTCGGTTTGTACGCCACACTTCCATAACTAGAACTTGGAGGTTGAGTCATGTCATAGTAGCACTCAACTTATGTTTACCCTGGAGAGATTGTAAAAGCAAGTAAATCTGGGAGGAATTGTTACTGCAAATATTGTGTCGATCATAGAACAAACAAGTTATCAACCCCCGCCTCCTCTTACTAGTGGCTATATCCCATTTAGTGAAATGGAAATATTTCCTCCACCTGATGATAGGGTCATGGATATTTCTAACTCCACCTTCGATGAGTTGAGGAGAAGAATAGTATAGGAAAGACGAACGTCATTCCCAAATGATCCTGATGACCCAGTTTCCATTCACATAGAAAGGGTGATTGTGCTGAATACCATGAAGAATCTAAGAGCAGTCATTGTAGCGAATGCAGCCTTTGCAGAAACCACAAAGAAGAATATTGACTTCTTGATGTGAGAAAATGAACAATTAGCAAAGGAATTGGCTATTGTAAGGCAACAGATTGATCATCTCCTTGTTGAAAATCAAAGGTTATCTTCCATTAATTCTAATAGAAAAAAGTTATAAGAAGTTATATTTGATGAGTTGCAGTCATTGGGAGACACAATAATGTTGTGTTTTTCTCATTAATTTGAAAAGTATGAGTTGTTGGTTTTTTGTTGGTTATTTTCTCATTTTGTGAGTTGATTGGGTATAAGAAGTGTGTCCTTGTGTTGGGGGAGGGAGTTGTTATGGTCCTATTGTTTCTGAAGGGATGCACCAGAATACACATTTATTGAGAGTATCCGCTTATGCATTCTATTTTTCCAATTCCATAATTAAATTCCTGTGAATCCTTTAGTGAGTTTGGTTGAATGTGGTGGGGGATAAGTAAAAACCAAGAAGAAGTCAAAAAAATTCTAGGTGTAAAAAATCCTTCCAATAAGCTAGAATCTGCTTGTAGGGACCGCCAATTTGGGGGTCGGGAGGTCGGTTGAAAAGGCCTAACTTTTTTGAGTTTGTGCCCAATCCAAAGTATGCAGCAAAAGCCATTGGCAGGGCCCACAAGTTGGGAGTCAAGCTAGGTCAAGTCGGATGCCCCGATCAGGGGTCAGGCCAGTTAGCCAGGTCGAGGTCACTAGCCAAGGTCAAAGTGGAGAAGTCTTGGAGGGAGGTCAAGTTTCGAGGGTCTGGCCAGATTGTTAAGTCAATGTGTTGTGGAGTTGGAATAGGTTGACCCTTGATTTCTCGAGGAGTGTGTATGTCCACATGATTTGTCCACAGTGGAAGAGTAGGTGTGTTAAGCGCCATGCAGGGTGTTATATGACTGCCACGTGGGATCAGTGATGATGTGGCGAGGTCTATAATTGGTCTATCTTTGAAGGATCATATGTTTTGATCCATAAGTCGAATCGAGGTAAAATCTATATCGCGGGAAAGGTCTTGATAAGACAAATACAATGATGTCATCCATTTTAGGTTTTGAGAAAGTTGGAAAAGGTCAAAAGATTTAGAACCCATCTCCATAACTAAACCTTGGGTGTGGGGTCAGCATAGTAACTACCTCCTTCTACCCTTTGTTAGGGTTGGGGTTAGTAGGGGGTGTGTAACACAGTGGTATCAAAGCATCTAGTTTCAACACTTAAAATGGATTGGCTCTATCATGGGAAAGATAAGGACATAGTTTCTTCCAAGCCCTTAAGGAGAATTTGTTACTATGTTACAAAGTTAACATAACAAAGGGGTTTCATATTGAATTTTAGAAAATGGATAAAGCAAATGTTTAGGTGTTAAAAATCAGTGTGTGATTGATTGATTACATGTATGGTTGACATGCTTACCTTGTGATTTAATTATGTAGCATGGTACTAATGATTGATGTGATTTTATTGTTATTAATGTGATAAACTGCAATGTATTGTTCAGATAATCTTGCAGCAACAACAAGCCAAGGTGATGACTTCTATTATGTATTTAATTTTGTGAAAATCTATCAGTTATATGTGTGTATGACAGCACATAAAAGACCCTAAGGTTTGAAGAGATGAAGGAAGGAATGGTTCAATATAGGTCTGACCAATCACAACAAGAAAACACCCAAAGAAGACCACAACACTGTCCTTATCAATATAATCACAAATAAAGGAAGGGAAAAAGCAGTATGCTAGATTATTTAAGGAAGGCCAAGCCTCCCACATTTGATGGTGAGGTGAAGAATTCAGAAGATGTTGAGGCATGACTTCTTGGAATAAAGAAGTTTTCCAGGATTCATTGTTATTAAGAGAACATGAGAGAAAGGATAGCCACATTTTGTTTAAAGGGAAAAAGTAAATATTTGGTGGGAAGATTTGAAAAATGTGAAAGGCATAAAAAAAGAAGAGTTTTTATGGGAGGAATTTGAGGTATATTTCAGGGACATGTATCTATATGAGAGATACTTTGACAACAAGGCTAAGGAATTTTATGAGCTCAAGCTAGAATCAATGTCAAACGAAGAGTATACCACTAAATTCCTAAAATTGTTAAGATATGTTCCATACATTAAAGGTGAAAAGGCAAAGATTCAATGATACATCATTAGGTTTCCATTAACATTTAAATATAGAATTTAATTTGATGAGCCATAGACCCTTGAAGAGGCAATCATAAAGTTGAAAAATTGCTAAGAGCAGTCTAGGTGCAGGTCAGAGCTTAAGACTGAATTAAAGGTAAAAGGAAGTTTTGAAATTAGATAAAAAAGGCAAAGGAGTTCTAGAAAATGGCCTGGCAAGAAGGTAAGAAGTTCCACCACCAATAGAGGTGAAACCCAGTAGAAGACCAACACAGCTTATGAAGGTCAAATTTCTCAGGCCAAAGAAGAGTCTGGGTCCCACAGGAGGCCCATCGTATGCTGGAAATGTAGAGAAGACCACTTGTGTAGAAATTATCCCCAAATTCAAAGAAATCAGCCATGATTGCATGTTGTACAAGAAGCACAAATAGTGGAGGACGTAGCCCGAAACATACCTAAAATCTATGCAGCTATGGAAGATAAGAAAGATGGTCACCTAACCTCAATTAGCGAGAGGGTTGGTTAGATGGGGCCGCACAATTGTGTTGCTACCATTTGAAACAAAACAATTAGATTGTAAATAATTTGTGCTTTGAATTAAATTATTGTGGTGGTGGTGGTAGTAGAAGAGATTCAATGAAATCGTGGAAAGGGCTTGGGTTGAGCCTTACTCATGAATCATTAAGGAACACCATAACTCATGGGAATTGAGTCATTACATTGTTAAATATTTTTATTTTTTGTGTCCTCGATTGATTTATGTTTGAATTTCCCTTTTTACTATTGAATTTCACATGGCCATGCTATTTTTTTTTTGCAATTTTATGGTTGTTGTCATGATTATATTTATTTTTACTGGTGCCCTCTTTTTCTTTGGATTATGCTTTTTGTTTTCATGCTTTAGGGGGCCTTAGGAACATTGGTTGGGCATGGAAAGAAATCCACGAGGCTTTGGTAAGAGAGTCAAGGAGGACCTATGCACAAATAAATAATATGAATAAATGAGAAAGGCTGAAAATGGGTAGATGGGCCAGAAAAGGCCATCATTGGAATACCTTGGAGCATTGCTCCTGAATATGGAAGCAAGTGTAAATAAGAAAATATGAATAGCTTATATGGTTGATAAATCCATTGGAGGCTATGTTGGTTGATAACCTTTGAAAGGTGGAGACACACAGGGCTAGTGGGTTGATAACACCTTATGGTAGTTCCATGGGATTTGGGCTAAGAACCCAGGTGGAAGATGGTGGGCTCCAGTATTTCAGCAATAATGCTGCAACTCCTGGGACTCACTTCTTTACTTTTATCAACCCGGTAGTTCGTAACAAACTTGAAAGCGACGGTGCTGTATGCACAAGTACTGGCTCTTGCCGCAGCTGTCACTTGGTCAGCTAGCACAAGTCCGCTAGGAGCTTAAGCCAACTTCTATGAGCTCTAAGAAGAAGCTTTTTAACTGATGGATGGAAGCTAACTCGAAGGAAGCTAATCTACTTGCGGAAAGAAACTGAAAAGCTGAAAGAAAACGCAAACCCTAGCAAAACCTAATTTTACCAGCTAGCCCTACTGATGCAAGAAAGAGAATGAAAGCTACTGGGAGAGATGCCATTGACTTCCAAGAAGGTAAAAAAATGCATGTGTCTAAGCTAAGTCTATGGTAAAATCTGAAGAAAACATCTTTTTGTATTTTTGAACAAGTTGTCAGATTTATCATGCATGTGCTTTCACTAATTTTGGTTGTGCAGAGGTGGATCGGCGAGATAAAATTCTTGCAGGAGGTTGGGAAGGTTCAGAGAGGGCTTAAGGGGTCCCTGGCACCCTTCCAGAGAGTTTCACAGAGTTTGGCTATCAAGAAACCGCTTTCGTGAGCTTCTACAGGAAGTCTGCAGGGGTTCTACAGGATGTTCTACAATTTCTACAGGATGTCTGTAATTTTCTACTGGATGTTCAGAAATGGGATTTTGGAGGATGGATGGAGGAAGAAAGATGAAGGAGTGGGTATGGAGGTGAGATAAGGGTGTGAGGAGGTCCAGGACTTGGGGAATGGAGCTAAGGAGTGGCGAGGATGGTTGGATTTGTTCAAGGAGAGGTGGAGCAATGTTGCACGAAAATATGGGAATTTAGGGCAGAGTGAGCAAATGGCAAACGTGAGGCAAGAATCCAGGTTGGAGGATGGAGCAGATGGGATTGATGGAGTACAGACAGATAAAGATGTACTACATGTGCTCTGCAAGTTATTTTTCTAACTAAACAGATAAAGACTTGGAAAATCAAGGATCTACTTACTTTGACCTAATCTGACCTAGATAACAGCAACGAAAATGAACAGAAGTCTATTTGCAACAAAATCATGTGAAGTGACTATGCAACTAAGCAATCATGAACCTAAGGAGGCAACCAAAACTGATATCAAGTTCGGCAACTAAGAATCCAACACTACTAATTGCATGGTGAAGCAAAGACAATGTTTTTGTTGGCAGCAATGTCACCTTTGTCCCAGCTCACGATCCCACTGAGGGAGAGGTGAGATCAAAGGTGCTTGATGGCGTTTTTCTAAAGTTCTTCCCTGTTATTAATCTATCAACTAAATATGAACATGAAATGCCTATCTAATCATCAACCATGACCTATGTAACCAGCAAGATGTTAATCTACTTAACAGAACTTATTTTGCAAAGACATAAAAACGAATAACAATACAAAAAGGAAGCCTTGGCGCTTGGGTTGGGCCCAACCCCAAGAGCTGCAGGCTCCTAAAGAAACTCAGAACTAATGCCAAATAAAGCTGCTTTCCATTACTCAAAAATAACCATGTTCATAAGAAAGTTATACAACAACAGCTACAAAATGAGCTTAGAAAATAGCAACACTATAGTGCAGAAATACAATAGTCCAAAAAGTAACCTACGAAGGCTAAAATCCTTCCTATTTATGCACTACGAAGGGCCTCAGCAACCCTCCTTAACTCAAGGGGCTCGGCTGTTCAAACTGCTAATAAACAATCACTTTTCACCAAGTTGCTCGGCTGCCTTTAGGATTCGTTTTGGTGGCCTGATCAGCTCCAAATTGAGGGTGGAGATTTCAAGGAAGGGTCATTTAATGCAAGAGACATCCTTCCTACGAATCCTCACCCCTGTTCCTTCATGCTTGGCTATCATCTGTCTCCTAATTTCTTGGCTTTGTTCCAAAATTTGTCCACAAAACCTGAAATAACCACGTATTAGCCTTCTTGGTAAAGTGACCACCCTCATTCATTCAACTAACATAAACATACTCAAAAAACATGCATAAACTATGAAAAATGGTGGATTGATCAAGAACGATTAGGCAAAATGAGCCCAATAAGTTACCCAATTCGGGGCTCATCATCACCCCCCTACTAAATGGGTTGCTCATCCTCTGAGCAACTAGTCCAGCTCCTCATCCTTGATCGCCTTGACCGCCTCTCTCACATCCCAGGCCTCCGAGGTGATATCTTCTTCATGATCATGAAATTCGGCCTTTCTTTCCACTTCTTCCCACTGCCTATGTTCCGCCTCTCCTTTAACTCCTTCCAGCAGCCCCAAAAGCAAGGGAGGACTAAACTTGAGGCCGATCCAGTTGGCCTGAAGATTCTGCATGGACTGTTTGTAGAGGGGTACTCTAGCCAAGGCCTCCCTCATCCTCATTGGGGAGTGATAATCTCTTATTTTTAGGCTGTGGGACAGTGAATTCCACCTCCAAGAGCAAGCATGAACACAGTTATCTCCCAATAATCTCTCCATGTCCTCGAAATGGGCTATGGCTTGAGCTTGTCTCTCGATATAATCTGGTAGGGCCTGAGCGTCATTGGCCAAGTGTTGGTGGACGGATATCAATGCTAATGGATCCTCCGGTTCTACTCTAATCAATAGTGGTTCCTGTAGTTCCCTATCCATAACATTTCGGACCTCTGTTGCTCTCTTTTATTCATGATTTAGCCAAGAGGCCATGGCCATAAGTTGCACGTCTCCTACCACAGTGTTGGGGTCCCACAAATTCATGTTGGGAAGGGCCAAATTGTGTAGGTAGAACTCTGATAGTTTGGCCTTGTCCTCTGATGAGCTGCTATCACATAAAGCCATGAATTGATGGTAATTTTGAAATGGAGTGATGCACCTTTGGGCCAAGGTGTTGATATGAAACTACAACCACTGATCCTTAAGGTATAGGGCATATGATTTGGTAGGTTGCCTACACTGCAGAGCTTCCATCGCCCAGCTGGCCATGCAGGCCAGTTGGACTTTCTTTTCTTGCACCTGTTGTTTCAGAGACTGTATCTCCTGTGCTGTTTGCAAGTCCTTCTCCTATAGCTGCCTAGTTAGTGTCTCAATTTCAGCCTGTAACCCACCTTTCTTCTGTTGTCCATCAGGGGTTTCTTTGGCTACTGTGGGCTCCTCCTGTTGCTGCTGTTCTCCCAAGGTGTGGGGCCTATCTTCCTTAGAGTTTCCCTGTGACTATAGCTGCTATTTAAGCAGCTCACTTTCTTCATGTAGCTTGACCCGCTGGCTGCTTTCTACATGTCGTACCATAGCCAATTCTTTCCTTGCTTCTTTGAGTTGTTCCTCCAAGGGACCTATATCTGCCACACCCTTCGACTTGGCGATTTTCATCCAAGTGTGGGTCCTCACTCTCTCCTCTTCTAGTGCAAAGAATAGTGGCACTGCAAATTTTTGGGGAATTATCTTCCCGGCCTCTAACATTTTATAGTAGGAGCCCAAACTGGGCTGGGGGCTAGGTTCCACAATGTTTTCAGTCTTCTCTTCCTCCTGGGATGATTTAGCTTCCTTTTGTTCCAATTCCTCGGTCTCCTTTAGTCTAGCCAACGTTTCCTATAGAATTGTCTCAGCATCCTGTAGAGAGGTTTTTGTGTCCAACATTTTAACCTTTTCCTTCCAGGTGGACGTTTTCGGGCTTCCTCGTTCATAGGTGATGGATGCCTTTGGAGGAGATCTTTCCTTTTGTTTAATTGGGATTTCCATAATCGTAATTGGCTCTTTTGACTGTGGCTGGGGTCTGCCAGTTTTTATCTACATGCTTCTTCTTGCCTTAAAATACAAAGAAGGCTCCCTTTTCCGCTTCCCTTTTTGCTCTAGGGTTGTGCTTAAGGTAGCAAGCACCGCTACCGCCTCCCTGGCCAAAATCTCGGGTGTTTTGTCCTTTTGTTGCTCTATTTCCATACTTCCTGTAGAAAGTCCTGTGTCGACTATTTTCAGGCTTCCTGTAGAACCTATTTTCGGACTTCCTCCTTTGTCTCCAAGACAAGATCTCCCAAGTGTTTATACTTTAACTTCACACCAATTTCCCGGTTCTACTATTTTTGCTGCCCAAGACTCTGTTGTCCGTGTGTGTAGGGAGAAATTTGGTTTCCACAGACAGGGTACAGCACTTCAATTTTTACTTCCCAGCATACATGCAAACGTGCAAATTCAAAAATTTTATATATACAGGCGAGCCTTCATAGTGCGTTATCTTTTCTATAGGAGGAATTTTCTTAACAGGAACTGTGGAGGAGAATTTTGACGCAGAACCAACCGAGAAACTTCGTGCAACACAGAGGCAACTCCTGTTTTCAACTCACAGGCAGACTTGTCTCTAATTGTCCTACTCCAAACAATTCAATTCACCATCTTCCAAAATATACCATGCAGGGAAGAGTGTTTTCGAGCCTACCTTTCTCAGAACTCCAAATTCGACACAGAGAGTCCAGGTTTCTCTGCTCCGGAAGGCTATGCCATACTTCTTGTAGAATTTCTTCCTATAGAACGCTCGGCCGGCTTCTATAGGATGTCATTGCACTTCTGAACGACCTCGGTACGTTGGAGAATTTTGAAACAGGCCGAAAAGCTCGGTGGAGGAAGATGGGTTAACAAATTACGAAAGCGGAGGACGAGTAATTCGGCCAAGGATGTTGCAAGTGCAAATGAACAGCGGGTGTGCGAGTCTTCAGCCAAACATTTTGAACTGCGGCGCAATTCATGGCGAGGGGGTGAGGTGGCCAGACCGAACCATTATCCAACGTCATGGCCATCATTTTTCTGCATGTCCCTAGCCACCATTACCTTCGCTCTGCCATTAACCACCGCCACCATTGTCAGTCCGTCGATTTTCCCCGACTGGACACTCCACACGTGTCGGCTGCACGGCTCGTTGGCGAGTTTGAACGTAACTAAGCTTGTTCGGATCCCACAAAGCGGTGTAACTGGCTGAGGGTGGCCAGTTTACTGACCACTGAATTCGTTCAATCCAAACCATTTTCACAGACATGCAGTTTTCGAAATATTGTTCATGCAATTGACGAATGAGATTAGAAACTTACCCGCATGGCCGTGGACGCGTTATGCAGACTTCGGGACTTGGAACCACTGCTTCGCTTGCTACTGCCTCGTGCACGGGTGCTAGAGCCCATTCTTTCATTTGCTGATGTTGTATGCACAGCTTTGGAACCCAATCCTTTGGTTGTAAATGCGACATGCACAGGTATTGTCTGGCTTCAGCTGTCGAGGATGTGTTCATGTCCAAGCATAGCCTTTTACATGTCCCCTATGTCGATTTCAGTTGCCACTAACTCCAGAGTATGTGTTCCAGACGGATCAGCTGCTACAGGATTCCTGTAGGATGTCCTGTAGCTGCTTCTCCTCCTGGGATGCAGGCTAAATGAGAAAGGCTACATTCACTGATGAAGAGTCCAGATGGAGCTTGAACAGGTAGAGTGTGCAAGCCTTTGCTACTTGATTTGTCACTTGGAAAAAAATTTCAATCTGAGGAAAACAGGGCTCTTTGTATGACTGTGCAGGAACACATAACCAGGTGGGTGCAATGGAGGTGGAAAGAGGTGAAACAGGGGTGACATATGGTGATGGATTGAATAGAAGGGTGGTTGTAGACCTAACAAACTGATCCCAACCATCAGATTCCCTTTCAAAATCAAATTTAGCTCGCCTGAAGGTTCTACAGGATGTTTCCTGTAGAAATACAGAACTTCCTGTAGAAAGCCCATAACTTCCTGTAGAAAGTGGAATATCGACCTGAAATGTGATCAAATTCTATGAAAGGCAGGTGGCCATGGAGGGAGTGTCTGTAGGGATGTCCTGGAGCCTGGTACGGACCCCTGTCCTCGTTTTGCGTGCCCCTCTTTAGCTGCAAAGTATCCCCTGCAACCTGCAATTATTTCACAGAGATTAGGCCTGTTTTCTCTTCCTTTTTTTCTTTCTCTTTCTTTTTTCATTTTTCTTCCTTTTTTTTTTTTGAGAGAGAGAGACAGCTAAGGCGCCTCCATGAGGTTTTCACCCTTGCTATCTACCCTGGGTGTCTCAAAGAGGTTTTCACCCAAGGATCTTCTTTTTATTCCTCATTTTTTATTTTTCAGAGACAGTTGGGGCGCCTCCATGAGGTTTTCACCCTCACTATCTGCCTTGGGTGCCTCAAAGAGGTTTTCACCCAAGGATCTTTTTATTTCCTGTTTTTTCTTTTTTTCTTTTTTCATGATCAAGGTGTGGTTGGAATAGAGGCAGAGCCCTGCTCCACTACCAGCACTGATTTTTCCAAAGTTTTAGTGAACTCCTGCCTCGAAAGAGGTTTCGTGTAGATTTTCTATCAATGCCCATTAACGAGCATGGGGATGGCTTCTTCATCAATGGTCCTAATGAGGACTGAACCATTGTCATTGCATTTCTCCACTATGTATGGTCCTAACCATCTTGTCCTCAGCTTCCCTTTGAAGTCCTTGTATCTTGAATCATACAGCAGCGCCCAATCTCCTGGCTGGAATTGCTTTTCATTAAGGTGTCGGTCATGCCATATCTTCCTCTGAAATTGGACTACTTATGAGTGGAGGAAGGCCTGCATTCTTTGTTCATCTAATCCATTCAGTTGCAGTAATCTTTCACGTTGAGCATGGCTGAGATCTAAGTCCAGCTGAGCTGCCACCCTCAATGTGTTGTACTCGAATTCTATGGATAGCAAAGATTTCTTCCCGTAGACCAGCTCATAAGGTGTGAAACTTGTTGTAGTCTTCCAAGTGGTGTTGTAGGCCCAGGTGGCCTCAACAAGGCGATCTACCCAATCCTTTCTACTGCTGCTCACCACCTTAGTCAAAATCTCTTCCAATGCTCTATTAGTGACTTCCACCTGCCCATTTGCTTGTGGATGATACGGGGTGGAAGTTTTGTGCTTGATCTTGTGATAAGTGAGCAGGTACTCAATTAAGTTAGAGGTGAACTGGCTTCCTTGATCGGTGACTAACTCTCTTAGGTAGCCAAACTTGTAGAAGTTATTCTCCCTTAAGAACTCAGCCACTTTCTCTTCTGTCACTGCCTTGATTTCCTTTGTTTCTGCCCACTTTGCCAGGTAGTTGGTGCACACAATGATGTAAGACCTTTGCTTTGAAGGAGGGTTGATAGGACCCACAAAATCCATGCAACAATTCTCAAATGGCTTGAAGGTCACTTGAGGCTGGAGGGGCATTTCATCCCTTGGAGTCGGTTTCCCCATCCTCTGACATCGGTCACACTGGCGGATGTATCTTCTGACATCTTGATGAAGAGTAGGCCAATAGTAGCCTGCCTGTAGAATTTTGAAGGCAGTCCTTTTTGCTGCAAAGTGGCCTCCACAGGGTCCATCGTGACAGGTTAGGAGGATGTCAAAAACTTCCTCCTCCCTAACACAACGCCTCAAGATCTGATCTGGGCCAAGTTTAAACAGGTTGCCCCCAATCCAAGTGAAGGGGGCACTTTTCCTCACAATTTTTCTCTTCTCCTTTAAGGATAGATGTGGAGGGAACTGTGCTGAGACCAAGTAGTTTGCTATGTCAGCAAACCATGGAGAGAGTACTAAGATAGAAAACAGGTGTTCATCTGGCATCTGGTCATCCATTGGCCCTTCTTCACCTGCAGGCAAATCTAATCTAGACAGGAAGTCAGCAACAACATTTTCCTTACCTGGCTTGTCGACAATAGTCAAATCAAATTGTTGCAACAAAAGTAACCATCTAATGATATGAGCATTTACATCAGGCTAATTCATTAAATATCTAATCGCAGCATGATCAGTGTGTACAAATATTTGATAACCAGTGATGTAGTGTCTGAACTTGTTTAGGGAATGGACTACGGCCAGGAACTCTTTCTCGGTTACAGTATAGTTCATCTCTGCCTTGGACAGGTTTTTGCTGACAAAGTATATGGCATATGGAAGTTTCTCTTCAACTTGTCCTAAGGTTGCCCCTATGGCTTTGTTTGAGGCATCAGTGTGGATGTGGAAAGGTAGGGCCCAGTCTAGACCTCTCAAGATCGGGGCGGATCTCAGCTTATCTTTCAACTCATCCAGAGCCCCTTGGCAGTCATCAGTCCATTTAAACTCAACATCTTTCCCTAAGAGGCTAAACAATGGCGAGGCTAGCTTACTGAAATCCTTGATGAATCTTCTATAGTATCCTGCCAAGCCTAGGAAACTCCGAGTATCTTTGACCTTTTGAGGAGGTGTAACCTTTTGGATGATAGCGATCTTGTTAGGATCCACCTGTAACCCTTGCTGAGAAATTGTATGACCTAGCACGGTCCCTTCAGTCATCAAGAATTCACATTTTTCGGGACTGAGGGACAAGTTCATCTCAATGCACTTGGTTAAAACTTTTCCCAGGTTAGTCAATGCTTCTTGGAAATTGGACCCATAAGGAGTAAATAGATTTCCACCGAATCGTGAACCAGTTCAGCAGACATGCTCAATACTTCTCTCTGGAAAGTGGCAGGAGCTTTGCATAGCCCAAAGGGAAGGACGTGGTAGGCAAAGGTACCCCATGGACAAGTGAAGGTGGTTTTATCTTGGTCTTCCAGGCTGATTTGGATATGATTATACCCGCTGAACCCATCTAGGAAAGAGAAGAACTTCTTTTCTGCCAGTCCATCCAACACTTGATCTATGAAAGGAAAAGGGAAATGGTCCTTCTTGGTGGCTTTGTTAAGTTCTCGGTAATCTACACAGATTCTCCACTTCCTGTTTTTCTTGGGCATAAGCACTAGAGGTGAGACACACTCACTGTCAGAGATGGGGTAGATGAATTCTACGTCCAACAATTTTTGCAGCTCTTCTTTGACGATGTCTTTAAGGGCTAGATTCATTCTCCTCTGAGGCTGCCTGACTGGTTAACAATCCTCTTTAATGTAGATGTAATGGGTACAGATCAAAGGGTGGACTCCTTTCATCTCCCTATAGCTCCAAGTGAAATCATCCAAATGATTGTTCAATAAGATACACAGCTCCTTCTCCTGGAAAGGAGATAGGGAGGAGCGGATCTTTAAGGTTCTTTCGGGGCCAAATTCCACACTCTTAACTCTGGGAGAGGTCGGATCAGTCACACAGAGGTCCACTAAAGCACTGGCTTGGGTATCTTCCACCAACTCCGCTAATGACAGTGCACCAAGAGGTGGGTTTTGGATCAAATTCTTAATCAAGTCATCCTCAGTTTGAGGGCCTCCCCTGGTGGCTTCCACTGTGCACAAAGGTGCAGAGTAGACCTCGTCCTCATCTCCCTCTTCCAACCAGAGTGGTAAGTCATGTTCTAGCAAAGTTTGGGCAGGAGGATAGAGGACTAACTGCTTGGACATAGGCCCATTCTTGATGTTCATGCTTCCAGCTCGACAACTGATGTAAGCATCTGCAGTAGCTAACCAAGGCCTTCCCAAAATGAGGGGGTATCCAGTGAGTTTTGCCTTTGGCTGAAGGACCAGGAAGTCTGCAGGGTACTCCCAAGAGTCAACAAAGACCAGGACATCTTCCACAATCCCTTCAGGAGTCACGGTGGAGCAGTCTGCTAACTGCAGAACTGTCGAGGTCTTTCTTAAGGAACTCTGAAGGTTGAGTTTCAGCATAGTGTCCCTGGTCATCACATTAATGGCAGCCCCTAGATCAATCAAGGTTTGGGGGATTATGGTGCCATTGATGTGGACATCAACTACAGGACTCCTAGGGTCCAAATATTTTGGACAGATCACTTGCCCCAACATTAGATCGGACAGTTGTCCTATGACATTAATAGTCTGGGCATCTCTCTTGCGCCTGCCTGGGTGCCTGAAGCACTTCTCCTTGATCAATTTGTTGTATATTGGTACGTCTTTTATGGCCTGGAGAAGTGGTATTTTCACACACAACTGCTTAAGTTATCCCAGAAGTTCAGTCTCCTCTGGGTTTGGTTGTGTGGTTGTTGTTAGTCGCTCAAGAAAGGGTGGAATGGCTTTGGGTTCACTTTCATGTTTTTCTTCCTCGTCCTCTCGGGGAGGAAGTTGGTAGTCTGGAAGGACCTTCCCAGATCGCAGGTTGATCTCCTGGATCTCCACAGCATAGATAGGGCATGTTGTCTCCCTAGTGTATACCTGTTGGGCCTATCTATTGTTGGGGTTCGGGTTCAGTTGGGCAGGCATCTGGGGTTGTCTTGGAGGAACAGGAGGCAATGGTTATGGTTGAGCAAGTGGTGGAGGCAGAATAGCGGGAAGAGAGTTGTATTGGGGCCTCCACCCCTGCTGAGGTGCATTCCACTGAGGTTGTGGCTGGACATGTGAGGGAAATGAATGAGCAGTAGGTTGAGTATGGTATGGAGATGGATAAGACCACGGAGGAGGTGCAGACTAGGAAGGATGAGCAGGGGGACCCCAAGAAGGTATTTGAGCGGATCGGTTGGGGCTATAATAAGCTTGGGATGTCCCTGGAATCCCTTGCTGGTAAGGTCTGGGCCCATGTGGCCTCCTTTGGTTGAGGAAGTAGAGAGGTTCAGTGGTAGCCTCAGTCCCCTGGTACATAGCTTTAAATCCGGGCAAGGTTGGGCATTGGTTTGTGAGGTGGTCTTCCTCACAAACAAAACACACCTCTACTGAGTGCAATGGACACTCATTCTTAGGGTGCATCTAGGACAGAAAATGGCCAAAGCCCTCTCAACTTCCTCTTTCTTTTGTTGGATTCGGAAAGTATCAAGTTGCATGGCAATGGTCTGTCTCATCTCACTTTTGAGGTCTTCCATCTTATTAGCAAACTCATGCTTAGAGAAGGTGGTACTAGCTGAAATTGGATTTCCCCTACCTCTTTTGCGGGCTACCCTAGAATGGTTTCTAAACACAGTCTTTATGTCCTCATAAGGTAGTTGGTAGATGTCTCCTCCAGTTAGCAAATGAAGGGTATCTAGCAGGTCTTCAAGGACTCCTTGGAGCAGAACTAGCTTCAGAGATTCAGGGTCAAGTGTGCACCTGGCCCGTTTATAACTAAGTTGGAAGCTTTCCTCGTAGTCTTCTAAAGACTCATCATTTCCCATGGTCATCCGAAAGATTTCTCCCTTTGTTTGTTTTGACCTATAGTAGTCTCGGTATTTGTTGTTAAAGGCTTGATGCATCTGAGCCCAAGTGGTGATACTGTTTCCAGGTAATCCCATGAACCAGCGTAGTGCTGCATCCTTGAGGGTAATAGGAAAGAGCTTCAGCTTTTGCTCGTCCTCGGCATAGTCATAAGTTTGACAAAGGACAACAAACTCAAACAGGAAGGTATCAGGGTCTTCGGTGGTCAACCCATGGAAGTGAGGTAAGGCTGAGGGACTTATGTTCTTCATTTTCATGTCCCCATTGGTCTCTCGGATGGGAAAGGCACCTTCTATTCTCTCGTTATCTCCTATACCATTTTTGTGTTCAACCATGGTCTCGAGAGGGATGTTCTCTTGCTCTTCTTCTGTTATAGAATCTTTGTATATCTCAGGAGGTTCACCTATAGGTTCTTCTGGATCACAGCCACCAAAGAAGAGAGAAGGGCGACTCAGTGATGTGGTGGGGGTGTTGGGTAAGAATTTTCCAGTATTGTCTCTATTCCTACGAGGCATGAAATGAAAGATTTTTGGCTGCTTTTTGTTTTTCCTTTTTTTTCTGCTTGTACCTGCAAAACTGAAAGAGATTGAAGTGCAACTAACTAGAATCTATCTTGCTGAAATGAAAATGCGGAATTGAAATGAAAGAAGGAAAGGACTAATCTATTTTGATGAAAGGAAATTGCAAGAATGAAATGCTAGGCTATGCTTGCGGAATTGAAATGTTAATCTACGCTTGCAGAATTGAAATGCTAGTCTAGGAAAGCGGGAAATTTCTAGTATACTTTTGCAGAAATGAAATTGCAGAATGGAAATGAAATAAACTACTTGGCAGAAGTTTGTAGTAGAAAATAAAAGAAAAGTAGCAATCACAAATACTCTGACGCTTCCCCGGCAACGGCGCCAAAAAGAGTGGTGGGTTCCAGTATTGCAGCAATAATGTTGCAACTCCTGGGACTCACTTCTTTACTTTTATCAACCCGGTAGTTCGTAACAAACTTGGAAGCGACGGTGCTATATGAACAAGTACTGGCTCTTGCCACAGCTGTCACTTGGTCAGCTGGCACAAGTCCGCTAGGAGCTTAAGCCAACTTCTATGAGCTCTAAGAAGAAGCTTTTTAATTGATGGATGGAAGCTAACTTGAAGGAAGCTAATCTACTTGCGGAAAGAAACTGAAAAGCTGAAAGAAAACGCAAACCATAGCAAACCCTAATTTTACCAGCTAGCCCTACTGATGCAAGAAAGAGAATGCAAGCTACTGGGAGAGATGCCATTAACTTCCAAGAAGGTAAAATGCATGTGTCTAAGCTACGTCTATGGTAAAATCTGAAGAAAACATCTTTTTGTATTTTTGAACATGTTGTCAGATTTATCATGTATGTGCTTTCACTATTTTTGGTTGTGCAAAGGTGGATCGACGAGAGAAAATGCTTGTAGGAGATTGGGAAGGTTCAGAGAGGGCCTAAGGGGTCCCTGGCACCCTTCTAGAGAGTTTCACAGAGTTTGGCTATCAAGAAACCGCTTTCGTGAGCTTCTACAGGAAGTCTGCAGAGGTTCTACAGGATGTTCTGGAATTTCTACAGGATGTCTGTAATTTTCTACAGGATGTTCAGAAATGGGATTTTGGAGGATGGATGGAGGAAGAAAGATGAAGGAGTGGGTATGTAGGTGAGATAAGGGTGTGAGGAGGCCCAGGACTTGAGGAATGGAGCTGAGGAGTGGCGAGGATGGTTGGATTTGTTCAAGGAGAGGTGGAGCAATGTTGCACAAAAATATGGGAATTTAGGGCAGAGCGAGCAAATGGAAAACATGAGGCAAGAATCCAGGTTGGAGGATGGAGCAGATGGGATTGATGGAGTACATACAGATAAATGTGTACTACATGTTCTCTACAAGTTATTTTTCTAACTAAACAAATAAAGACTTGGAAAATCAAGGATCTACTTACTTTGACCTAATCTAACCTACATAACAACAACGAAAATGAACAGAAGTCTATTTGAAACAAAATAATGTGAAGTGACTATGCAACTAAGCAATCATGAACCTAAGGAGGCAACCAAAACTGATATCAAGTTCGGTAATTAAGAATCCAACACTACTAATTGCATGGTGAAGCAAAGAAAGTGTTTTTGTTGGCAACAATGTCACCTTTGTCCCAGCTCACGATCCCACTGAGGGAGAGGTGAGATCAGAGGTGCTTGATGGCCTTTTTCTAAAGTTCTTCCCTATTATTAATCTATAAACTAAATCTAAACATGAAAAGCCTATCTAATCATCAACCATGACCTATGTAACTAGCAAGATGTTAATCTACTTAACAAAAATTATTTTGCAAAGACATAAAAACGAATAACAATACACAAAGGAAGCCTTGGCGCTTGGGTTGGGCCCAACCCCAAGAGCTGCAGGCTCCTAAAGAAACTCAGAACTGATGCCAAATAAAGCTGCTTTCCATTACTCAAAAATAACCATGTTCATAAGAAAGTTATACAACAGCAGCTACAAAATGAGCTTAGAAAATAGCAGCACTATAGTGCAGAAATACAACAATCCAAAAAGTAACCTACGAAGACTGAAAGCCTTCCTATTTATGCACTACGAAGGGCCTCAGCAGACCTCCTTAACTCAAGGGGCTCCGCTGTTCAAACTGCTAGTAAACAATCACTTTTCACCAAGCTGCTCGGCTACCTTTAGGATTCGTTTTGGTGGTCTGCTGAGCTCCGAATTGAGGGTGGAGATTTCTAGGAAGGGTCATTTAATGCAAGAGAAATCCTTCCTATGAATCCTCACCCCTGTTCCTTCATGCTTGGTTGTCATCTGGCTCCTAATTGCTTGGCTTTGTTCCAAAATTTGTCCAAAAAACCTGAAATAACCACGTATTAGCCTTCTTGGTAAAGTGACCACCATCATTCGTTCAACTAACATAAACATACTCAAAAAAAATGCATAAACTATGAAAAATGGTGGATTGATCAAGAACAATTAGGCAAAATGAGCCCAATAAGTTACCCAATTTGGGGCTCATCATCACCCCCCTGCTAAATGGGTTGCTCATCCTCTGAGCAACTAGTCTAGCTCCTCATCCTTGATCGCCTTGACCGCCTCTCTCACATCCCAGGCCTCTGAGGTGATATCTTCTTCACGATCATGAAATCCGGCCTTTCTTTCCACTTCTTCCCACTGCCTATGTTCCTCCTCTCCTTTAACTCCTTCCAGCAACCCCAAAAGCAAGGGAGGACTAAACTTGAGGCTGATCCAGTTGGCCTGAAGATTCAGCATGGACTGTTTGTAGAGGGGTACTCTGGCCAAGGCCTCCCTCATCCTTGTTGGGGATTGATATTCTCTTATTTTTAGGCTGTGGGATAGTCAATTCCACCTCCGGGAGCAAGCATGAACACAGTTATCTCCCAATAATCTCTCCATGTCCTCGAAATGGGCTATGGCTTGAGCTTGTCGCTCGATATAATCTGGTAGGTCCTGAGCGTCATTGGCCAAGTGCTGGTGGGCGGATATTAATGCTAAGGGATCCTCCGGTTCTGCTCTAATCAATAGTGATTCCTGTAGTTCCCTATCCATAACATTTCGGACCTCTGCTGCTCTCTTTTCTTCATGATTTAGCCAAGAGGCCATGGCCATAAGTTGCACGTCTCCTACCGCAGCGTTGGGGTCCCACAAATTCATGTTGGGAAGGGCCAAATTGTGTAGGTAGAACTATGATATTTTGGCCTTGTCCTCTGATGAGCTGTTGTCACATAAAGCCATGAATTGATGGTAATTTTGAAATGGAGTGATGCCCCTTTGGGCCAAGGTGTTGATCTGAAACTGCAACCACTTATCCTTAAGGTATAGGACGTATGATTTGGTAGGTTGCCTACATTGCTGAGCTTCCATCACCCAGCTGGCCATGCAGGCCAGTTGGGCCTCCTTTTCTTGCACCTGTTGTTTCAGAGACTGTATCTCCTGTGATGTTTGCAAGTCCTTCTCCTATAGCTGCCTAGTTAGTGTCTCAATTTCAGCCTGCAACACATCTTTCTTCTGCAGTTCATCAGTGGTTTCTTTGGCTACTGTGGGCTCCTCCTGTTGGTGTTATTCTCCCAAGTTGTGGGACCTGTCTTCCTTAGAGTGTCCCTGTGACTGTAGCTGCTGTTTAAGCAGCTCGTTTTCTTCCTGTAGCTTGACCTGCTGGCTGCTTTCTACATGTCGTACCATAGCCAATTCTTTCCTTGCTCCTTTGAGTTGTTCCTCCAAGGGAACTATATCTACCACACCCTTGGACTTGGCAATTTTCATCCAAGTGTGGGTCCTCACTCTCTCCTCTTCTAGTGCAAAGAATAGTGGCACTGCAAATTTTTGGGGAATTATCTTCCTGACCTCTAGCATGTTATAGTAGGAGCCCAAACTGGGCTGGGGGCTAGGTTCCACAATGTTTTCAGTCTTCTCTTCCTCCTGGGATGATTTAGTTGCCTTTTCTTCCAATTCCTTGGTCTCCTTTAGTCTAGCCAACATTTCCTGTAGAATTGTCTCAGAATCCTGTAGAGAGGTTTTTGTGTCCAACATTTTAACCTTTTCCTTCCAGGTGGACGTTTTCGGGCTTCCTCGTTCATAAGTGATGGATGCCTTTGGAGGAGATCTTTCCTTTTGTTTAATTGGGGTATCCATAATCGTAATTGGCTCTTTTGACTTTGGTCGGGTCTGCCAATTTTTATCCGCATGCTTCTTCTTGCCTTAAAATACGTAGAAGGCTCCCTTTTCCGCTTCCCTTTTTGCTCTGGGGTTGTGCTTAAGGCAACCAGCACCACTGTCGCCTCCCTGGCCAAAATCTCGAGTGATTTCTTCAATGGTAACATAGTTGATAAACCCTCCTTCTAATCAACTATAGTTATTTCTCCATATCTAGATTGAGACTCTCTATGTTTAAATCCCCTGAGAAGTTGGGATGTTGTATTATAAGTCCCTTTGTGTAAAAGGAAATGTTCCCTGCTTTATGTGAAATCATTATGTAGCTGGTGGGTGAAAGAAACATAGCCTTGTGACACCCTATTTAAGCTTATAATATTGGTCTAATTTCCTGAGTGGATGATGATTGTATGCGAGTGAAGTGGCTCATTTGTAGAAATTATGCAAATTCTCTAGAAATCTCACTCTGAGGCCTATGTAGAAAATCTGACTGTAGATTGACACTATAATGCAATATAACCAAAGCAAAATACTATAATCTACTTCTACTATCAATTTGCGGAAGCTTAAAGATCGAGTTGAATCAGAGCTTAACAATATAACCAGAAGAAGAAGAATCATTGCACAATACACATGAAAATACTTTGGGGAAAGCCTCAGCTAAAAACCCCACTATCTGTATTATCATACAAGGTGTAAATACATAGAGATTATACAAAGCCTTAGCTCTCAGTACAATCTTCAAAGATTCTCACAGACAATCCTGACTTCTCACAAGCCTTCCTCTCTGCCCTCCAAGCTCCTATTTCCTTGCGTTGTTTCTCCTGGGTAATCCTCCTATTACCAAGTGGAAAACTCTCAACCAAGTGGAACACTGATCTCACACCCTGTATGAAATACACAATCCTCAAGGAACCTTACCTTGATTGCATTCATGAGTTTCCTTTATAGGAAAACACATGCAACTTATAGTACATTGTCCTTGTCTTTAATCTCAATTGGGTCTTTCTCAGAATATACATGCATGAGTTTCTGATGAGCGAATCTTCACTTATCTAGAGTACACTGGTTGAGTGCATGCATGGATCAACTGACTGATAACTCACAATTAGTTCCTCAAACAGTGTGGAACTAATTTAACTAGACTTAACTCAGTAAACTGAGCTAACTAATTACAACTCAAATATAACTCAATCTTATCTCCTTAATTAAGGAATAATCTCCTTAATTTAAGGGATAACTCTAGCATGACTTTAGAAAGACTTCTAACTTGAATTTCCCCAACTAATTAATCCATAATGAATTAATTAATTATTTCCAAGTAGCTGGTGAGACTAAATTCGATTTTAATTCAAGGACAAATTAAAATTGGAATTTCTGGATTCTCTTTTTATCATTTCTTGTTGCTATTTTCAACATCATTGTCTTTAATTGACTAATTTGGTAGTTGGTAGGTGAAGGCGAGGTAGCGTTGAGACACCCTGTTTTAGTTGGATTTATCGGTTAAAAACTCCTGTAAAATCACTCTACCTAAAGCATTAGAATCTAGCTCGGGGGTGACAGCTACAAGTAATAATGGTTATGGCTTGTCTATGGTTGGGTGGAGAATCGAAGTCGTTATCTCAGTTTCCTATTTACCCGGATGTATAAGATAAGTATTTTCTCATACTTCTTATATTTGAATATTATTTAATTGGTCATTGTATTGGTTGTGTGATTATCCTGTTAATGAGGGATGTGAATTCTTGTGTGTTAATGGATAATGGAATTCCTATATGCATGAATGAAGAATGGTTAAATTTCTGTAAGAGTTGTGCAAGCTTGAACTGTTGAGTTTTTCTCATAAATTTAACAAGTATGAGATGATGGATGGTTGTTGTTTAATTTCTCAATTTGTGAGTTTATTAGGTATAAGAAGTGCATCCTTATGTTGTGGGAAGGAGTTGCTCTAGTTCTCTGTGATTCTAAAGGGACACACTCGTATACACATTTATTGAGTGTATCCTATTGTGCATTTTATTTTTCCAATTCTATCATTAAACTCTTGTGTGTCCTTCACTGATTTTGGTCGAACGTGGTGGCACCTGAGTAAAAAACAGGAATAAGTTGAAAAAAAATCTAAGTGTAAAAAGGCTTGCCAATAGCCTGGATTCCACCTGTATGACCTGCCAAATCGGAGTTTAGTAGGTCGGTTGAAAAGGCCTAACTTGGGTAAGTTCATGCTTTATCCAAAGTATGCAGCGGAAGCCATCTACGGGACCCACAAGTCGAGAGTTCAACCAAGTTAGCTCAGATGCCCCAGTTGGGGGTCGTGTTGGTCAATCAGGTAGGGTCAGACGCCCAGGTCGGCCAGGTTGGGGTCACTAATCAATTTTAAAGCAGAGACATCCTGGAGGGAGGTCGGGCCAATCTCTAGGTCGGGGTTTGGGGGTCGAGCCCCATTGTTAAGTTAATATGCCACAGAGTTGGAATAGGTCGACCTATGATTTCTCGAGGTGTATGCATGTCCATGTGGATTTATCTACAGTGGCAGAGCAGGCGCATCAAGTGCCATGTAGGGCATTATATGACTACAACGTGGGATCAGTGATGACGTGGCAAGGTTCGTAATTAGCCTAGCTTTGAAGGATCGTATCTTTTAATATGTAAGTTGGATTGAGATAAAATTTATATTGTTGGAAAGGTCTCAATCAGATGAATGCAACAATGCCATCCATTTTAGGTTTTAAGAAAGTTGGAAATGGTCGAAAACTTTAGACCCCATCTCCATAACTAAACCTTGGGGGTTGGGTCAACATAGTAATTTCCTCCTTCTACCCTTGGTTCGGGTTGGGGTTAGTAGGGGGTGTGTTATAATGAAGATTTGATTGTGAAAGTTTGAGTGCAAGACCAAGATAAATTGAGTGAAGGGATAATGGAAAAAATAAGAGATAAATTAAGAATATGAAAAATTTCAACTAAAATTACTAATGAACCCTTAATTAAAGGTATCCAAGTCTCATAAATTTAACCAATAATGAAAGAAATTATGAAAAAAAAAAAGGTCAAAACAATAAAATTGATAATAATTAATTATAACTATTATTATTATTTAATTAATTAATGGTTATTAAGATAAAGAAAATTGGATAGGTTCAAGAGAATCTAGAGAAGAGGAGAGAAATTGAAGGAGACTCATAATAATTTATATTATTATATTAATGTAACAAAAATAATAATGTTATAAATATTAAATTAATAATGTTCCTTGATGGGGGTGTTAATGCATTTAAAGAAGGGGCTTTAGATATTGTACCCACCACCCCTAGATGCGATGTACATTAATGAAAGGGGGGCACGGTTAGGCCCCTGCATGTAATCACATGCAAAATCCCAATTTGCATTGTACATTATATACTTGTCCAAATGAAGCTTCTCGAAGTCACTCATGGTGGTTTGAGTGGAGGCAAGGGTTGGTCCTTGGCCTCCTTGTGCATGCTTCCTATTCCATTTGATAGTGAAGGGAGCCTTGTGTTCAGGCTTGGGTATGTGATTAAGACTACGAAGATAGAGTTCACTGGCCTATCAAGGTTTTGGTGGCATCAATATATTTTCCTTGGATTCATGGTTTATGTCTAGATGCTTGGGACCTTGGAGTATGGTAGGTTGGTGTGGGCATCATTTACAACTCCCTATGTGAAAACTTGGGTCGATTAATTTCTTTATCTGGAAATTTGTTTTAAATTTAGTCTTATTATTGGGTCTGAGGTGATAGGTCTAGTTTCTTTGGTTTGGGAGGCTTTGCTTTAGTCTTCTTATTGGGGTTGGAGAGTCTTGGCAGCATGTTCACATTCATTGTTACAAGGCTTCCTTGAATTAGTAATGCTTAGGCTAGTGGCCAAAGTCTATGTTAATGAAGGTGTGTTACATTATGTGAAAAGGAAATAAAGGGTTGAAGAGATCCTATGGGTTGGTTTTCTTGGTTTTCTGAGAGCCTTATGTGTCTAGGGTTCACTTTTTTGTGTGTTTATGTGCATTTGTTTAATGGTGTCAGGGAATGGTTCCTTCGCAGAGGTTGTCATGACCTTTGTTCAACTCATAGGTGCTTCAATCGAGTCTAGGGTATACGTCATGAGATTTAGGGACGATTTACTGGGTTGGAGCTCTAGTTTGTGGTGGTTATGTATGGTTTTTTCTTGTGTTTTTTTTGTAGACAGAGGCAATTATAATAATTGCTCCAAGTGTTCCCTCCTATTCTCAGTCATGTCATCGAGACAATGAATGAAATGTAGGTGGGGGGGAGTGGGTAGTGGTCCACAGGGGTAGACAAGAGCGCAATTCTTCCCTCATGACTCGACTGCCACTTACTTCAATGCAATTCCACTAGAAACAAGGAAGGATAAATGTAAATTGGAGACTCAAGTTGGTGTGGAGGGACAATCCCACTCCAATTCAGAAATCTTGGAGGACATGTCAACTTAGGTTCCTGACCCTGGGAACACCACGGGAAAGAAGAAGCAATATATGAATTTTGTGGCCTTGCACTGGCAGATGAATACTTTGTTGGGACTTGTCCTGAAAGACAAGAAAGTGGAGCAATATAATGTCTTCGCTACCTTGGAAGACATTAAAAGGATGCTCAAAAATCAATGTTTCTATTTGGACATGATTGATTCTCACCTTGCTTATGTAAAGGGACATATTGCATGTGAATCTCATAGCAGGGATTTGCCATATCCACCAATTTCAAGCATGAGGGTGCCAACGATGGTTTCACCCTAAAATAATGACTAATGTCTCTATTGGTTTGTGTTGAAGTTATATGTTCTTTGTGCTTTGGCTTTGCCAAGTCATAAGAGCTTTTGACTTTATGATGTATTTATTCTATAGTAATCTATGTGTTGGTTTTGGCATAGTGTTATGTTTTGGGAATTTTGTATCCACTGTTGTATTGAGAAATGTAGACCTACTGGTGTGAGGAGTAATGGTTTGGGGAGGATTAAAAATTAAAAAATCCTCAGAGTTCAAACTGGAAAAACTATATAATCTTGATTTTTTTGATAATACAAAGTATTAATTTAAATATATATATATATATATATATATATATATATATATATATATATATATATATATATATATATATATATATATATATATATATATAGATAGATAGATAGATATATATATATATAATTAATAATGTAATGATAAATAACAATATCATAAATATTTTTATAAATATTAAATTAATTATGTAGATAAGCATGTCTATTTTGGAATAAACCTCTAGAATTTCAATTTAATTATCAATCATTATTAGGTGGATGCTAGGGATTTAACCTCCACTAAATATTATAGAATATTCTTAGTAATATTCACAACTCAAAGGTTGGGATTTATCTCCAAAGTAATTATGCCGTTTTCGCCCTTTTAATTAAAACGATTAATTAAAAGAAACGTCATATGAACAAGTGTCATATAAAAAGAGTTATGGTTTCTTGGGCTTGTGGTATTGATAAGCCATGGTATTGTAACAAAGCCTATTTATAAATTAAGAATCTTCAAAGTAGGGTGGGGAAATCTCCATGGTTAAACATCTTCTTAAATGATTTTTTAATGTATATATATGTTTAACTTATATATTAATATTTTTTTAATTAATAATAATAATAGTAATAGTAATTTAAAATAAAGTTATAATTCAGTTTTTTTTTTATCAAAGTGAGATGTATTGTGAAGTGTTTTGATGTTTATCATGGATTGATTTATGTGGCGTTTATTAGCCATTTAATTTAAATGATTGTGCTAGTAATTAAATAAAAAGAGATAAAGATAGATTAAAGGATTTAATGGAATAAAGTGAAAAAATAAGAGATAAAAAGGGGAAAATTATTAAGAATTAACTAATATTGTGATATTGTAATAATAATAATAATAATAATACCATTATAAATTATAAATACTAAGAGGAGGGTGAATCAATATTAGAAATAATAAGAGGGGGGATGAATCAATATTTCATTCCCAAGTTATACATTACTTAACTTATTCTTTCAATTCACAATTGCCTTTAAAACATTACTTCATTTAGCGTATCACAATGTTATATGTAATTTATTCAATAAACCATGAGTAGCATCAAGAATAAAACATGTAAACCATAAGACACATCAAACACATATGAACACTGATATTTTAGGTGGAAACTCAATGTGGGAGAAAACCATTCTTGTTGTCCTTATTTCTTCTTATTTTTATTATAATGAAAAAAAATTCATTACATCATGGTCTTGTACTGGCGCAGACTCTGGCCAACATGCAGGCTCCTATCTATAGGAGGCTCCTACCTCTAGTCACTCTCCAGCAACCACAGGAAGGGAGCTACAACCCCCTAATCAAGTTTACTAGCTCCCTCACTGAAGGGTACAACCCTCAGCACCTTGTGGACCATGTTTTACAATTTTCGCACTGGATCTACCTGTCAATCAACCATCAAAACATGTAGGCCATGTTTCATCGATTTTCAAACTTGACCCATACCCTGCAATAAGCTCAAAACCAATATACCAAGTGAAATATTGAATCACTAAAGCACTATAAACCAGCTAAGTCACTGAATCATCAAACCACTGAATATTGAAGCAAACAAATCGCAGTTGAATATACTGCAAACAATACCAATCGTCGAATGCCAAATCTAAATACAAACATCTTAATCATTAAAGGTTAACCAATCTAATCAAAACGCCAATACCATGTCAAGCCATTGAATACCAACTGAAGCAAGCCAACCAATCACATCAAACAAATATACATGAACTGAACCAACACTGAATCTTGATGTGCCAATACTGAATAATATGCCAATCATTGAATCAAAATTTATGCCAATGCCAATGTGCCAAACATAAACCACTGAATACCAATATCAATATGCCAAGTCACTAAATATCTAACCAATATGAACAATTATTATCAATATGCCAACCAAGTATACCAATGATGTCAGTGTGCCATCCACTAACTGCCAATACTTAATCACTGAAGTTGAATACTAATGCAATTATTGCATATCAATCATGCCAAGCACTGATTCTCTACCTTAATCCAATAAAGAAATCAAGATCAAATCATGAGAAAACCCTCTCCAAAATGCTGAGAGATCTCAACCAATTAACTAAATACATCCCATTATCATGAGAAAAATGATGAAAGGACACTTAATATCTATAGAATACAGGTAGCATCGTTAAGATATTCATAAAAGTTTTTCCTTTGTCATGCACTAACCATAGACTCTAAGTCATGATCATACTCATAGGCCTTGAGAGCAACCAATAAAATACAACTTATATGGATCCTTGACAAACTTTGTCACATTCACCAGTATGCCATATAGATCTCAAAACTTCAATGAACGATAGATAACCTTCATATCTTCATAACATAAGTGGGAAAAATGTCCTCAAATAAAACAAAACAAATCCCCTTATAAACATAGCTCAATGAACAAAAATGTAGTAAGGCTCATGGAATCTTCAACCAAGTGAGATTTTTGTTCTATGCATAAGAAGTTGTATAAGCAAGATCAAACATTTTGAATACATGGTGTCATGCAATCTCTAAATACTTAAGACAAGGATTTTAAGTTCACAAGGTCAGCATACATCATCTATGCAATAAATCAATATCTGCAAAAACAATCAATGAATTTCTACCTACACATTATTTTTCGAAGCAATATGAAGTATAGCATACTCATGGATCTCTGCATATAAGTTTCTTACTTCTCTACACACAATGAGATTAGACAAGAACTAGCATTTTTCATCATTAATAATTACATGTCATGTCTCTACTACTAAGATCTATATCTTCTCCTACACCCTCATGCACTCATGATTAGAAAAGACACATACAAATTCCTTAACAAGTGCACACCAAATACTTTGACTCGACCCCCTTTATATAGGAATTCAATCTCCAGATACCTCAAGTCATTACCAAATTATCTACAATACCATAGGCAGGAATTGATGATGTAATTTGGACCTTTATGGAGGATTACCATGGGAAAATACCACGGTTTGGCCTAAAGATTTCCTTTTTCTGCTCTCACAAACAATAACGCACTTGTCTCCTTAGGGAAGTGCATTCATAGCATGGGTAACGCAGGTGTAATGAAGGTAACCTAAGTTTAAACGTCCCCCATGCACTAATAACCTGCGTTACCATTATTTCAGTCCCAAAATTTAGTCAACTCAACTCCAAAATTTCCAAAATGTTCCTATCTATGCATGCAACCATCTCCCAAGCATGTAGAATTATTACATTATCATATCAACATCATATCAAGGCTCTAAGTCATCATGTCATGCATATAACCCTGACTAACTGATCAGCATGTCAAGGCCTCCAACCTAGTAGACATCCTCTCCTCAAACATCTGCACAAACTCCTTCAAGCAACTTCAATCATTGTCCAGACCTTGTGTAAACTTGTGCAGCTTATATTCAATATCAGACACCCCTGTAAAGAATAGAACACCTACAATACCTTTATAATCATGTGGAAACATCCTCCATCCAAGACCTGCATCAATTCTATTGATAACAAGAGACATACTAAGAGGAAATCTTCCTTCAAACATACTATCCTGCTCTGATCAAGTATGTTATGCACATCAAGCATCAATAATCAAGATAGGGTAGACATCATAGTAAGTTTACATTAAGGACAATATCAAAGTCATAATGGAAACAAAAATAAAATTGAAGAGGAGGGAAAGGGATAATAACCCAAGAACGGAATGATACGAGGAGGTTATATTTGAGAAATAAATTAGAGTGAAGTATAAGAAAAAAAATAGGATATTACTACTTCAATAAGGTAAAAAACCTTAATAAGGATTAAGTTAGAATTCTTATAAAGTCACAAGGAATAATAGAGAATACATTTGAGAAAGTGGAGGGGGATGTGAGACAAAATAATGTTTGTAACGCACCTCCTCTCATATCTACCGACTTTAACCGGCTTGTTGGGGGTAAACATGAGCTGATGGGATACTATGATATGATTAAAACTCCTAGATCACCTTAATGAAGTGGAATCAACAAACCAAACACCTTAATGACTTCCCTATCAGGTGCTACAAGACCCCCAAGGGTTAAACCACCCTTCCAGGTCCCGAGACCCTAAGTTAAACCTCTTTTTTCATTGCCTTGGTCTGCCAAATGTTGGCACAACACTGCTTGATTTCGACAGAAACCCTCCAATCACACGCATGATGCCTACAAGGGAGAGACTACAGTATTTTTCACCCATTTTTGTCCCTGTAACCGTGGGATTTAAGACACTTTTTCAAGCTAGGATTCAGACCTTTGCCCAAAATTTAATGAAACTTTCC
This sequence comes from Pinus taeda, assembly GCA_000404065.3. NCBI lineage: Eukaryota > Viridiplantae > Streptophyta > Pinopsida > Pinales > Pinaceae > Pinus > Pinus taeda. The sequence continues at coordinate 523,236 of APFE031501434.1, forward strand.
AAAACCATGAATGACACAAGGACAAAGACTTCCATACAAATATTAGATAAGAACTTGACCTCACAAGGCCTAGCCATGACAGAAATTTCGTCAAACAGATGGTGAACATGAAATATGTAGGTCATGAATGCATATATGAACATAGTGTTGAAGAATCTAGGGCAAATTAAGTTGATAAGACTCTTCTTGCCATGATAACTATTTGTGAGGTACCTTTTAATTTTTCTTATTAGCACATTCTTCACTTTAATATTAGGGTGTGTCTTATTAGTTCATCAAATAGTTACCAAAACAAAAGAGACAAGAACACAAGATGTTGGCTTTCTTTCAGGGCCAAAACCTCTCACTCTTTGAGAGGAAAACCCACACAAAATTCTTCTTATAAAGGTTCCAATTGACGAATACCAAGACCATGACCCTTGACCTATTAGGCCACTCCAAGACCAAGACACCAATCATCTTCTTTGTCATTATTGAGATCATAATCATCATTGTTGCTTCACCGAGGTCATCATTATTGTACCTTCAATGATATATTCATCATAACAATGAGATCATTATTGGTGCACCATAGCTACACCTTCACTGAGATATTCATCTTGTAACTATATTTCCAACAGGATCATGACTAAATCTATATCGAGATCATAGTTGAATCTATGCTAAGATCATGACTGCATCTTAGAGGTATGTTGAGATAGGGTATGTCACTGTGAGATATCCTCATCACAAATATACCGAGATCATGACTGTGTTTCTCCTTGCACCAAGATCTTCATCATCATAGATATGTTGAGACTGTCTAGTATGTCGAAACAGTGATTGTGTTCTCTTCATTATCATAGATATGTCGAGACTGCAAGGAGATAGGTCTGAGAAACATAACATGAAATATTAGAGATTATTACAGTTATTATCCACTGTAATTACCACCGAAACTACAGAGGTAGCCGAGAACCTATTGTTGGGTAGCGTAGGCCCCGCATAATGGTTTTGGGGCTCAAAGCCTACAATTTTGGGTAAAAAGTATGGTATAGACTCCGCGAAGTGCGCAGAGTGCAAATTGTAAGAAGTCAAGTCAAAGGGATGCCCGCCCAAAATAATGTAAAATAATAAGAAGTGATTCGGCCTGCCCATGGTCCATGGACCATGGGAATGTATAAATAGAGCAAGGATCTATGGTTAGAATTCAGTTTTGGAATGTATTTTTGGATCTCGAATGTAATGGGTTTATGAAGAGAGAAGTCTTTAAGCGTCTGTGAGTCCAATTCAAGGGTGTTGGTAGATAGATAGAGGCTCTGCAGCTATGTGTGCGCAGAGGCATGGTAGAGTCCGCAACTGTGTGCATGGACTCCTGCAACTGAGTGCGTAGGGAAAATCTGGTTATATTGGAAAAGAGTTGAATAAAGATAAGTTGATTCTGAAATACTATGTTGCTTCGGAAATATTGTGGATCTAGTTAATTTCTAGTTTAAATATCTATTTGATCTGTGCGCTTATGCTTATGTTTTGAGTTTATGCAAATCTATAACATTTCTGGGTGCGCGTATTGGGTATCTCTATTAAATGTTTGCTTAAAGACTGTAAGAAGTAGATCTGAACTATAACAAACTCAGTATTAATAAGTAGTAAGGATTTGCCTTGTTCAGAATCTACACGGAAGCAGAGTGGCGCTAGGCCATAGAACGGTGCATGAATCCCCTAGACCACATCGAAACATCCCAAGGTGCGGAAACCTAGTTCTAGCACCCTCCCCTACTACCTCGGGTGAGACCTCAATCTGCACTCCGCGGATTGTTGCCGAAAGGGCCGGTAGTTGTGGGATTTGTTTGGATAATAACTCTTTCGAACCTGGGTCAAGCCCCAATAAGCCAACAAATGGTTTCGTTCTTGGGACTGGGATCTGCCTAAGGGATGTCTGATGTCGGAACACTAGAATCCTACAAAGAAAGAGTTTGAAGATTAGTTGGATCAGAAGCTTCATGAGTTCGTGGTTCAGGAAAACAGGAATCCATGGATATCGGAGTAAAGGTGGTTGGATCGTTACATATGCACAAATATCCACGAGATCTTCTTTGCGTCATTCTCGATAGAGTTGTACAAGTGGATCGCGAGGCTAGCTGACAGTGTGGGAAGGTGTAGACTAGATCAACCCATTGTGTGGACTCCAGAATTGGTGCGTAGGTCAGAAGCATCTGAAGATAAAATCGCATGCGCAGTAGATCACTGGTTGGATCGGATAATAGGAGGATTTATTACTGAGTTCATGATAGACACAACTGTCAGTTATAGTGAAGCAGAAAGGCGCTTTCTCCAAGGACCGCAGGGTAATTATACCAAATCGTTGAATACTTGGATTAAAATGTTGTTATGTGAAAAATAGATTATGCGCATTCATTAATGTTCGATGTAACACAGAGCGAAAGAGGCTACCGAGGAACCGAATGCTTAGAGAACATTCCTCTAATTTCTAGTTCGCGAGAAAGCGAGGAAGAACTCGTAGGCTTCTCTCCAAGAAGTGCAGTTCAACTGATAAATCAATGCATTCCACTGATACCACCATCGTCCATGCCACCACCTCCTTCACCTACATCAAACCCATCTTCACTTACCCCACCGCTGCCACCAAGGGTTGGAATGGCAGGTGTGATCAAGTTGTCAGTACTTAGGGGTGTACGAAATGAGGAACTAGAGCAGTTCTAGTTTGTGGTCAAGGCTATGTGGGAAGCCCAAGGAGTAACAGATGAGAACATCAAGAAGGCTTTTTTGGTTAGCGCGCTACAAGACCGTGTGTTGACATGGTATATAAAGTACTCGAGTGATCACCCGAATGCGGGAATAGCGGCAATCCAAGATGCATTGAATAAGGAATTTAGTCGGCGTAAATCAGAAACGCAGTCAGTCATTGGGTTCAAGGAAATTGTGATGTTACCTGGAGAAACCCCATGGGATTTGGATCAAAGATTTAAAAGCATAATCTGTGAGGCTAACATGATATTGAAGGATGCATAGCACTGCGCGTGGTATGTGGCATCTTCGACACCACATCTAAGGATGACGCTATCACAGCAAAATATCTCAACCCAAGCCGAAGCATTAGAGACCGCATTGAGGTTGCACAAAACCCCAATACAGGATTCGGGGTTGGGAGTTCAGAAAATCCACGCGCAGATACAAAACCTATGTTTGGAGATGTGAAGTTTGAAACAAGGACAGGCGCCTCGGTCAGAAGTGCGCGAAGAGGTGTGGTGTATCAAATGTAAGGGACAGGGCCACGATAAGGATCACTGTCCGGTCTTTGTGAACTATGTGGCAACAGGGGGACCAATACCATTGCGACCAGAGGTACCAGTAGGGCCAAGCGCGGTGGCTGCACTCTGGTGCGTGATCTGTCGGGTGGGAGGAAAGCATGCTACGAACAACTCTCATCTATTACAAAACCTGAGACAACCCCCCCCAGCAGTTATTTTGCAACTTTTGTAGGACGGTGGGCCATGATGAAAGGAATTGCTAAAGTTATGAGTTGTTGATGGATCGAACACCTATGTACAGGATGCAAATGGAGGCGCGCGGGTAGGATCCCGCCACAGCAATAGCAAGGGGAGGATTCCAAGGACGCAGATGGGACCAAGGGGGAATGGGACCCGAACCCAGGTGGGGACAATTAATCTGCTATAATTGTGGGGGACAGGGGAACTACGCGTGTGATTGCACGAACCCGACCAAAGATTGTTGCCTGTACTTCTACCAATTTGACCATGAAGCAGTCGATTGCCCCACGCTAATTGCTCAGATGCGGGAGAAAGGGGTGCTTCCGGTGACTCCCACTAAGAATGTCCAAATGATGAAGGTTGAACTACGCAAAGAAGACCCTAACGTGAATATGATGCTCAGAAGTGGTGCAACTACGGGAGAAGATAAGGGGAAGCAACCAGAGGGGGATGCATGGGTTCGTAAGGCCCCTACAAAACAACCATAATTTGATTTGGAGCGTGTGAAGGAAACATTTAGGAAGCTAAGAAGAGCTTCGCGGGAGCTTCTACTCCAGGCAACAAGGATCAAATAGAGTCAGATACCTCTATGCTAACTACCTTCTTAGAAACATGCATGAAGCTACTACGGGATACTAAAGTGGTGAAGGGATTGCAAGAGTTGATAACTAGGTGCGCAAGATCGGATGAACCTCGAATGGTCCAGAAACTAGGCAAGCATGTGTTGCGCACTGGGTGAGAAATGCGATTGACTGCCCAGATTGGGGACTATGACATGGATCAGGTCATTCTAGACTTGGGGTCAGATGCAAATGTCCTACCTAAACAGACCTGGGAGCACATGGGAAGGCTCGCACTACAATGGTCTCTTATCCAATTACGAATAGCGAACCAACAGAAGATCTTGCCTATGGGAGGACTGCAAAGAGTTACAGTAGACATCAACGGTGCAAGCACTCAAACCGATTTTGAGGTCATAGAAATCGTGGATGACAGTAACCCATATCCTGCATTGTTAGGGATGCACTGGGAAACGGATATGAATGGAGTCATCAACCTAAAGAAACGAAAAATGATATTCGAAAAAAAATCTCTCCGCGTAGTGGTTCTGCTGGACCCAGCCAAAGGAGCGCGCTCTGCGGAGCCAGTGCATGACAAGGATAGTGACGATGAACTAGACTGTATCTACCAAATCACAGCGCAAGATCAGGACGAGGTGAATCTGGCAGCAGACGGAAGAATCTCATGGGACTGTAATAGTTCTTGCACGTCAGACTCAGATGAAGAGATTGAGTGATGGCAGAACTGATTGCATGAGGTAACGACACTAAATTATAATAGGATGGTTAGATCACTAAGACATGTAATGATAGAGGCCAAGGAATGGCCAGCTGATGAGGATACCACAAAGGCGGAGGAGTTGGTAGACCAATGAAATGATGAATCTGAGACAAAATTCGTAGGATGCCCCAACGGAGGCACCACGCGCAACAATTGCTCACAAAGAGTGTAAAGGCCCGAACATTCGGCAAAAGTGGCACGGATGTCGGAGGCAGGTGCCCGTACAAGTGGGAGGGCCAGAGGGGGTAAGCATCCATCGCCAGCGTAGGCTGCAGGTGTATGTTGTGCAGAGACCTAACCTACAATCTTGTTTGCCAACGGCCCGCGACGAAGTTAGGAGGGGAATAGGGGGAAGCATGCATAGCGTCCGCCCGATAAAATGACCCACTGGGAAGTTGCGGATACGACGAGGTCGATGGGCCTATACTAGAAAGGAGGCGAAGATGAGGTTGTTAACAATAACACAAGAGGGAGCTCAGAATAAGCCAAGTAGCAGAAGGTCTCGCAAAACCAATGAACCAAGGGTGCGACTAAGAAGGAAAGGCATGCTAGAGGAAATCAGCAGGATGAAAAGTAGTGATGCCTACGAAGGTCACGTGAATCTATACATAAGGGAATCAGGCCCAGTCAGGTTTCCATCCAACCCAGAAAGAGCCACAACCCTGCTATCATGATTGTGCCCGCACCTACAGGAGGATACACCCCACACAATAGCACACGAAGAGATAGCAGCTACAAAGGCACTTGGAAGGCGCTCGCAGCCCGGGCTAGCAAGAAAGTTGAGACATTGCACCAGAGGTGCGACCACCTAACTAGCTGTGGAAAGCACAGTCTCAGCGCTCCCCACAGTTGAAAGAGGGTGTGGGACTATAAACAAGCCTGCAGAAGGACGGAATGGAAAGAAGGACCCATGCAGGACCAGTTGGATAGCACGACTGCGACTGCACCAAAAGGGTTGCGCTGCTGCATGGGGAGGTTGGCAGGTGACCATTAGCACCACTATTCCTGACAAGAAGTTCCTACTATGCCAGAAAGGAGCGGGCGACGGGTCATTAAGACAAAAGTTTCGAGATAGATACGAAAAGATCTGCCAACTCGAAGCTATTAATGACCGGGAAGTGGAGGGAAGAAATATATTCAAATCTATGCGGACTAGGAAAGGTGAGATCTGAACCAGTGGCAACCAGCAAACACCCTGCCACCAGAAGCCCCATGAGTTCCATGGCAAGAACCTGAGCACGGTTCACGGAAGAACTGCATCCAACCCAGGAAGAACCAGATGAAGTGACTGCGGCCCCTGAGGTTCCAAAGTCCCCACACACACCGCGACCCTGGAAAAACAAGCAGATGATGGGGCCAGTCAGGGTGTCACCAAGATTCAGCAAAAGGTCAGCAGCCAAAAAGGGTAAGGCCGTCACCACTGAACCCGCCGAGGACGACGACAATTTGTAAGACCTGATCTCCCAGATTGAAGCACGGGATGAGGATGAAGAAGATACATTCCAAATACCTCCATTACCCCCATATGTCTCCCCATGGAATGGCATGGCAAAGATACCAAAGGACATGGACACTGCAAACGCTACAACCCCGCTTCTTCCGGATGAGATAAGGTTTGACAGTTTGCCGCTGGGTTGAGTACCGAGTATCAAGTTCAAAGATTGGGATCTTGCGGATAGTGACAAGTTCCCCCGATTGGCCGCAGATAAATTGCTACCACGGAAATGGTTACTAGGCGTGGAAAAGGCAGGCTTACTTCAGCTGAGATGGATTCCTCATTATCACTGCACGGCCATCACCATTTTTGTGATCCGACAACTACTCTATTTGGTACATGATGGGTATCTCTGGTTGGAAGAGACGATTCCGATCACAGCCGATTTGGTCCACCGGATTACTCACCTGCCGATTAAAGGGAACGACCCCACAGACATCGCCGGAACTAGTAACGAAGTGGGTCTAGCAGAAACAATGAAGGCCAAATATAAGCTGGAAAAAGAGAAGCGTGGGTATGTAAAAGCGAGCATCAACGACCGAGGGGTGCGATTCGACACCCAGCTATTAGCTAGTAAACTTATGAGAAAATGTCACACAGATGAGGTGCTAGCCCCTATTATTGCACTTACAGGGCAGTGTGTAGAAGGAGTCCAGTTCAACTGGGTGCAGTTCTTATGCAAGGAATTTCTGACCAATTGCAAGGAATCATAGGAGAAAGGTAAGACTTTCCATTATGCATGGTTGCTACTATCAATCCTTCTGGTTAAAGAGAATTACTGCAGGGTAGCCAGTTTCCCAACATTGAGCCCACCCTACCTGAAGCAGTACGGTTTACTTCACTCTAGGCTACGAAGGACACCACGAGGGTCCGGGAGATCAAGGTATTTTGGATATTCATGGAAGCAAGTATCCAGACACGCATCACGTGCAGACCATAGATGTCCCCAACAGTCTACGACAGGTTGCTCAGCACGGCTAGGTTCAAAGAAGACAGGCACAACCTATATATGCGGGCGCGGAAGGATCCAAAGCGAACATGGGTCAAGCTCTCATTTATTGCCATGGACGATGCAATCTGCGAGGTATTGGTAGCATGGCCTCCAGAGTGGCATGCTCAGGACATGGCCATATTAGAAAGGATGACAGCACAACAACAAAAGAAGGAAATCCAGCTGCGACTCACTAAACTGGCTGAAAGGGCACGGCAGGGACAACAAGCCACTTCACTGCAAGAGGTGACACAGGAAGCACTTATCGACCAAATTATGAAGGATCAAGGAAGGTCCTCGGAGCAGGACATGCAGAAGGGATCCGAGACACAGGAGCGCATGGACCTTATCACAACCTCGCCCCAAGGCAAAAGGTTGCGCAGCAAGGAGTCGCCACATGCATGCAAGAAGTCAAAAACCACAAAGACCTTGGAAAAAGAATTTCTTGAGAGCAGCAAACCAGCACGCAATGTTGCTGCCGACGCATTAGACGCATTGATAACGAAGCAAAAAACTCTGTTGGGGGAGCTCAGAGCGCAGCTGCAGGCATTGCAGGTGCGACCCTCGGAAGGGATGTTACCAAACCTCACGGATGATATAACCGCCGCTGAGCAGATCGTGCGTAGTCACACAACGAACACTTTATTGTTGCTAGCAGGCGCGGTCCAAGCTGAAGCTGAGGGGGACATGTGATGTTGGGAGTTGAATTTGACCGCTCTGCCTCGCGAAACCATCTACCAATTGCAGGATGGGGTAACTGCTGAGTTGCGTGCCAGGGAAGGCCGCGCCCTCCAAATTTTAACAGAACATAAGGCAAATCTGGAGTAGGTCAGCTTACAGCGTGATGACTTGATTGCCCGCAACCAGGAAGTGGAGCAGGCTGTGACAAAGTCTTGCCGCAAGGTACCAAAGTTGGTTGTCCCAGCGGAACTTCCAATAACTGATAAGATCCATCACATGGCGGCAGGATTTTGTATGGCCTGGGAAGAGGCCGCAAGAGCTTAGTGGGAATTAAATTTGCAGATTGCGGAGTTACAGCTGCAGGTGCAACCACCCACACCCCGGGAGGTTTGCGAACAGTGACGCAAAGAAATTCAAGTAGGGTTGGAAGTCATAAAGCGCGCGGTCCAAGATTGCTCAAGATTATTGGATCAGTCCCTATTGATGCTCACATCTCTACAAGATGACCCAGTGCTACAATAGGTGGAAACAAAAGTGCGGGAGTTACAGCAGGCATATGACAACGTCCGGGGAACTATACAATCAGTCGTCATCATACAACGACTGGCCAAAATGAGGGAGGCACGGGTCGACATGGCTTGGCAGAAGGATGTTGTGCTTAAAGAACATCTCCAACCATGGCTTGATGGGGCATTTGTGGTTTCCACCACCATCTAGCACAAGGTGGCACACATGCAGGCAAAATATGCACCTGGTGAAACAGTTAAAACAAAGACTGGTGTGTCAGCAGCTCGCGTTGAACGGGTACAGCGGATGGCGGAAGAGTTTGCTGCAAGTACAAGCGAATCACAGAAGTTGTTGACTGACCTCTGCACGAAGATTGTCACACCAGCCGAGTGACTCGGGACGAGTCACGATGATTGTGTTGGGGGATTGTTGGGTAGCGTGGGCCCCACATAATAGTTTTGGGGCTCAAAGCCCACAATTTTGGGTAAAGAGTATGGTAAAGACTCTACGAAGTGCGCGGAGCGTGAATTGCAAGGAGTCAAGTCAAAGGGTTGTCCGCCCGAAATAATGTAAAATAATAAGAAGTGAGTCATCCTACCTATGGTCCAGGGACCATGGGAATGTATAAATAGAGCAAGGCTCTATGGTTAGAAGTTAGTTTTCGAATGTATTTTTGGATCTCCAATGTAATGGGTTTATGAAGAGAGAAGTCTTGAAGCGTCTGTGAGTCCGAGTCAAGGGTGTTGGTAGATAGATAGAGGCTCTGCATCTATGTGCACAGAGGCCTGGTAGAGTCCGCAGCTGTGTGCGCGGACCCCTGCAGTTGAGTGCGTAGGGCAGATCTGGTTGTATTGGCAAAGAGTTGAATAAAGATAAGTTGATTATGAAATATTGTGTTGCTTCTGAAATATTGTGGATCTAGTTAATTTATGGTTTAAATATCTATTTGATCTATGCGCTTATGCTTATGTTCTGAGTTTATGCAAATCTATAACATTTATGGGTGTGCATATTGGTTATCTCTATTAAATGTTTGCTTAAAGATTGTAAGAAGTAGATCTGATCTACAACAAACTCAGTATTAATAAGTAGTAAGGATTTGCCTTATTTAGGATCTACGTGGAAGCAGAGTGGCGCGAGGCCATAGAACGGTGTGCGAATGCCCCTGAGCACATCGAGACATCCCAAGGGTGCGGAAACTTGGTTCCAGCACCCTCCCCTGCTACCTCGGGTGAGACCTCAGTCCGCACTCCACGGACTGTTGCCGAAAGGGCCGGTAGCTGCAGGATTTGTTTGGCTAACAACTCTTCCGAACTTGGGTCAGGCCCCAATAAGCCAACACCTATACTCCACTGTACCCATCTAAAAATTACAGAGTAATTCGAGTTCTGCACCTGCCTGTAATGCAGATTATACATGCCTATTTATTGTGGTTAGTCTCCATAATAAGCCAACATGAGATAATAAACTGTTGTGTCTTCATTATATAAGCTGACATGAGTTCCTTTGTGCATTTAGAGGCCGACATAAGAAGAAGATCGTGTGATTGTAGTTGGAGGACTATTTGACAATGTTTATGACTCAAATATTTTTTTCTTATGCTCAAGAAGAGCTTCTTCATATGACATTGACTCTTTGACTCAATAATATATCCTAAGGCTCTCAGTGGGAGCCATTAACAAATAAACCTCTTGCTCATGAAACCCATGCAACAAGGCATACAAACTTATAATTTTATTTCTTTTATTTCATCATTTACAAAGATCATGTCATTATGAAGACCGAACCTAGTTACATTTTATTCAACACTCCCTCTTAACTAGGGAGGTATTCATAATGGTACTTGGTCCACCTCAATCTGAAGAATTTTGTTGAAGAATCTAGGGCATTCAAGGTTAACAAGATCCTTCTCGCCATGATAACTATTTGTGAGGTACTTTTAATTTTTCTTATTAGCACATTCTTCACTTGTTAATAGTACAGTGTCCTCTTAGTTCATCAAATTGTTACCAAAACAAAAGAGACAAGAACACAAGATGTTGGCTTTCTGTTAAGGCCAAAACCTCTCTCTTTGAGAGGAAAACCCGCACAAAATTATTCTTATGGAGATTCCAATTGACAAATAGAAAGACCATGACCCTTGACCTATTAGGCCACTCCAAGACTAATACATCAATCCTCTTCTTTAACACTATTGAGATCATCATCTTCACTATTTATTCATTGAGGTCATTACAGTTGCTCCATTCCAACACCTTCATTGAGATCATTTATGCTCTTCTACTGAGATCATTGTTGCTCCTCCATTGAGACTTTCACCATAATTACGTGACCTTTATACTAATATATGTATATATATACTAAGATCTTCATCATGCTCATCTTTATGATTACTTCTATGCCCAAATTATAACTACACCTTAAATGTATTTTGAGACAGAGAGTGATATTTTAAGATCCTCTTCTTCACAAGAATACCGAGATTGTAAGGCTGATTCTTAGTATGCTGAGACAATGTTTCATTAGGACTGTGAGGAGGTCGAGACATCACCTCTATGATACCCATCTGAAAAACACAGAACCACTGTACTCGTCCGAAATACTGAACCACCAAAATTTTAGAGAATCTGAGTTTTTGAGCCTGTAATTACTCAACGTAATCACCTAAGAAGTTGCTGAGGTATTAGAGTTTTATGTACTCCAATAGGGCGGATTTCAGACCCTATACACATTCGAGAATTGCAAGGAATATGAGTTCCTGTACCTTCTCTTTTGCACAGACCCTAGCTGGGTATTTATAGTGGTTTTTCCTCCATAAATGAGCTAACATGTCATGCTGAATGGGTGTCTCTCCATAGGTGAGCCGACATTACTTCTTTTGCTATTATTTTGAGGTCTACTTCTTCAAGAGGGATTGTGCTTGTCTTCGGAGGGCTTCTAGACTTTTCTATAGACTTGTATACATTAAAAATAGGCTCAATAAGAGATTCTTCATACATGACATTAACTCTTTGATTTATTAATAAATCTTAAGGCTCTCAATGGGAGCCACTACCAAATAAAACTATTGCTCATAATACACATGCAAAAAGGCATACAAAAATAATTTTATTTCTTTAATTTCATTATTTACAAAGATCATATCAATATGAAGACTGAACCTAGTTACACTTTCTTCAACACTCCCTCTTAACTAGGGATGTATTCATAATGGTACTTGGTCATTATTAATCTGAAGAATTTCTCATAATAAGAATCATATTGGTAACCCATCTATATAGCATCATAGTAACCAAAATTATTTCCACAACAATGCCTTGATTGACAGCTCTATCTCTCATCATATCAGAGCAATATGTTGGCGAGGCCAATGATTATAGACACCTTCATCATTGTCTCTCAACATACATACCCACCCAGGTGTTCACTAAGTATGACCTTCTAGGATTATTCTTATCTTGGGTTCCCATCTGTCAAAGAATATTGGTCCTCTTGCCTACTCTTATCTTGGATGCCCTACACATCCTAAAGAGCATCGGATGTTGTATGATTACCCAATCCTCCATTCTTTCTTCCCAAGGGAAGGCAAGAATGTTGTGTCTATCTCTCCTTCTCAACTAGGGAAGATATACCCATTCCTGTAAAGCAATGTACCTAAGTTCCCTCTGACCAGGAACTTGCCCAAGCTCCCTCTCAATTAGGGACTTGTCAGAGCTCCCTTTTAACTAGAGACTCTCCTTTTCATCAAAAACTTCTTCTTCGTGGGTCCTTTAGATACTTAATCAATTTCTTTCCTTGATGTCATGAAATTCAGTCAAGCTTCTTCCTTGTAGGGCATTAGCCATCCATCACTTTCCTTCTTAGTTCGTCGTGTCATTCCTTTCTTCATGAAAAGTGGCCTTCTTGATACATATTCGGAACCTGCATCATATGCCTACTTCTTCCTCATCATGTTTCTTTTAGGAATTTCCATCCACCACATGAATGCTAGATTTACTTGTACTTACAACTGTTGTGCCAGTAGCCCTGCATGAACTCATCCAGATATTATTCAAGAAATCAAAACAAAACATTAAATCAAATTGTACCTTTCGAGATGGCTCTTCATCATGACATCTTCCTGTAGGTATCAGCATCTTGCATACATGTTGACACATCTCCCAAAGATATCCATTGTCAAGGCTCTTCATACTTTTCATCAGAGTCTTCATATCTTTCGGGAAGATTTCCTAGTCAAGTCTTCTTGGTCTTTTGGATGTTGATCGCCTTTATCAAGGTTGCATATCTCACAATCTCTTCCTTCCTCACACATTCCATTACCAAGATATTTCAATAAGAGTTTATACATTGTAGTCAATCACCTCATACTTCATATGAGGACATATTATGTTGATTTCATCTAGTGTGACTTATGCCTTCCTGCATCCTTTCAAAGGAGGAGATATTTTTTCTCTTGATCATGCTTCTCAAGATAGAATTATTGATCCATGTTACCTGCAACCATATGACATGACATTATAATATTAAATACAAGCATAGATACCTTATTTTACCTTTAGGTCATCTAGGCTTCTTCCAACAACTTCCTTGGTCGAAAAGATCTTCAATCCCTTGTTCTACTACATTTCTCATGTCATCATACGATCATCTCATGAATTCCATAAGTTGGATTTCCTAATGAAATACTTGCTTCCTATCTAAATCAAAGAACCCTCCAATGATGATTCCTTCAGAGAATCGTGAGGATCTTGCATATCCCCAAATTCTGGAAAATGTTTCCTTTTTTACTTGATGTATGATGATCCTTGTCCTGGATGACTTCTTCCTTTCCTGCAATGTCCAATGAGGTTCCCAAGAGCTATATCCTTCATGTTAGACAGCCATGGATTTTTTCCTTCATGATTCCCATGTCGATGTCACGAGCCATTTTTTCTAATGCTTCCATGATGTCGTAATGCATATTTTTATTTGTCATGGTCATATCCATAACAAAAGATTTAGGAGCTTATGATAAGACCCTTTTGTGAAGGAGACCACCTCAGACATAGGATAGATTTGTTACTCATTCCCTTGGTATTTTTCTCCATCTTCCTCCATCTTTATGGTTATATGAGCTTTTCTTGCTTGAGGACCAAACTTCCCTTTCCTTTCTGCAAATGTTTGAGTTCTTTAGCCTTCAACACTTTTTCCAACAACTTGTTCTTTTTCCATCTTACATAGAGACCACAAGTTGTTGAATGGGGTAACTTTGTTGTCCCAAGGACACTTGTCACCTTGCTCATCAGTTAGTGTAGCAATGTTTATAATCTTCTTATCATCTCTCCCAAGTCTCCCAATTGAGATCTTATGAAGATATTCCTTCATCCTTTGATACCTTCAATCAAGTCTAAGTGATATGACCTTCTTCACTTCATTTTAGAGAGTATATCTTCTAGCATTTCATATATCTCTTTTATGTCTCCTTTATTGCTACATAGGGATGAGAGGACCTTAAGAGTTCCCTCCCATGAATTCAAAGGAGACATTTTTTCATTGATATGTTCACTGAATTCTCTTATCTATGAGTATTATGACAATCCTCCTTATTCCATGCAAGGACCCTTGATGACCCATCCAACCTATAGATATCCTTGTGATTAGCCTCATCATTGGGTAATTATATGGGCCTTAATTCACCTCCTAGCTAGTCAAATCAACTCTTCTCACAATTTATTACATGTTTTTATTATATTTTGTTTAATGAGATGAGTTAAAGTGAGATATTATGCATGGTGAACTAATATGCATTGAATGTGGGTTTGGAAGAGAAAATAAAGGAATTTTGGCATGACTAAGGTTTGAAACTCGAATGGGACAAAGGAGAGAGATTGTAGGAGGTAAATCCTCCTCGTTTACTCCTCCCCCATTTGAATATTCCTCCATTAATCACACTGGCTTAGAGTGAAATCAACCAAGTCATGAAGATCAAAAGGCAGTCGAGCAAGTGATAGACAAAGAGTTAGTTCATCTTGAGTTTGGGAGTCGAGCCTCCCTAGATTTAAGGAAGTCGTTGGGGACTTCAATTGTATAAGTAGAGAGGCCTAGAGTCTCATTAGGATTCAAATTTTTGTTGTAAAAACACTAGTTATTTTCGAGCTCCAAAATTGTGGAAGACATTGATGTAATTTTCTGTTTTGATAATGAAAATGAGATTTTTCTTGATCCAACACTATGTTAACAAAGAGGGTTGAAGCTCTTGGGTTAGGGCTCAACTCTAGAAACAAAGGCTCCTCTTCTTGTATCTATATGCTTGGCTTAGTTTCACAGATTCATGGTTAAATTGTCTTTAGAAGTATTTCATTGCAAGTAATGTAGATTTAATTAGTTGTTTCTTAGTGTGCTTCCATTTGTGCTTTACTTTAGTAGTAGGTTAAAAGGGATACAAGGAGCACCACAAAGCTGTCAGTAGGTGTCCTGGCCTCACCTCTTCCCTCAGGGATCATGATTTGAGGAAAATACCCTTATGCAGCCCCAAAAAGACAGATTTCCATTTTCTCATAAGATTTAGAGTTTATTGTACTTGAACCAGCATTTGATCAGTTTTGCAAGTGTAGGATTTAATTACCATCTCTTCCATCTGTAGTATTGCAGTAGAACTCATCCATGATTCCATTTTATTCAACAATTTTCCCTCATGCATGAAGTAGACAGCTAGTTCATTAAATTCCGTTTTTGTAGCTTGTTAGAATTCTTCTTGTTTACATGACTTTTTGGCAATTATAAATGTTTGATGCAGAGCAGGTGCTTCAGAAATATAAAGAGATCTCATAGCAAGCAACCACCTTCCAACTTCATCCATCCATAATCATTCCTTGCTTTCACCAAGATCTTCACCTATCTCATCATTTTACATAGAAATTCCTCCAAGCATGTTGAGCGAATCCAACCATCTCCTAACCTTGGTTTTGAGTTTTGAGTGATCCTAAGCATTTTCGCACTCCATTCCACCCATCCACCACCTTCCCTAAGCCTTCCATCACCTCTAGCATCCATCGTTTTTCTCTCAGCTGTATCCTGTGGAAATATAGGGAATCCTATAGGTTTCTAGTACATCTTGTAGGTTTTCCTGTAGTGGCCTGTTTTAAGGCCGAATTGAGGGAAAGCCTCTAGGAACCCACACTAGGTCACCCAAGGGTCTCCCAAACCTTCCAACCATCTCCTAAACCTCCCAACCATCCACCAGCATCACTAAGCCACCTACCACATTACCAAAAGAGATTAGGTTTACACTTGATTTTCTTGAAAAATAACAAAACATATTTATTTCAGTCCTTTACATGCACAATAGTGATGTTTGATGTCTTGAATTTCCATGCTTTAGATAGTATCATTTCATATGTGTTAGCTTCACATTCTTGTAAAGCATAGTTTCTCAGTAGTTAGTTAGAGAATGGTGCGTTTTTAGCATAGGATTTTAGTCATTTTCCTTATTTGTAATAGACAAGCTTTCTCCTAGAGTAGATTTCTCTTTCTTTCATCAGCAATCAAGCTTCTTCTGAATCCATAGAAGTATGGCTTGAAAACCCTAGTGGTCTCTCGTCGGTCTCTCGCCAGCTGAACAGTGACAAAAGGCAGAACCATCGCTTTTACTTGTGTATACAGCATTGTCACCTCCAAGTTTGTACGAACCCCGAGTTGATAAAGTAAAGTTGGTAGCTCCAGGAGTTGCAACATTCTTGCTGCAATATTGGTGCTCATCACTTTTTGGTGCTGTTTCCAGGAGGTGTCTGAGTAATATGTGATTACTACTTTATTTCTTCTATTTCTTGTTTCTAATATTCTACTCTTAGTTTCATTTCTGCAAAAGTAATTTAGTTTGCTTCCTTTTTCATGTTGAATTCTTAGCTTTCCTTTCCATTTTGCAAGTAAGATTTCAATCAAGTAGTTAGTATTTCATTTAGTCAATAGTTTTCATTCAGTCTGCAATTACTTTCAAAGTTTGAAAAAAACACAAAACCAAACAAAAACATTTATTTTCAAGCCTCGTAGGAATAGGGATAACTTAGGGAAAGTTTTGCCAAATACCCCCATTGCTTCAACAGCCAACCTTCCCTCTTCTTCACTGGCTGTGAACTGGAGGAACCCTTAGGTGAGCAACCAGACATATTTGAAGAACCTATAGGGGAAGAAGAACAAGGAGAACCAATTCCTACTGAACCTATGGCTGAAAATAGAAATGACAGAGGAAATAGAGAAAGAGTTGAGGGTGCCTTCCCCATCAGGGAAACCAATGGGGATATTAAGATGAAAAAATAAGCCCTTCTGCCCTTCCTCATTTTCATGGCCTGACTACAGAAGAACCAGACACCTTCTTATTTGAGTTTGTTGTCAAATGTCGAACCTATGACTATACAAATGATGAGAAGAAGTTGAAACTATTTCCATCCACTCTCAAGGATGCATCTTTGTGCTGGTTCATGGGTTTACCTAGAGATAGCATCACAACATGGGCTCAAATGCAGCAAGCCTTCAACAACAAGTATCGGGACTAGTGTAGGTCTAAAGAAACTAAAGAGGAAATTTTTAGGATGACCTTAGGCAATGATGAATCCCTAGAGGATTATAAAGAAATATTCCAGCTTAGCTACAAAAGGGCCAGGTGCACACTTGACCCTAAGTCACAGAAGTTGGTCCTGCTTAGAGGAGTAAGGGAAGACCTTCTGGATACTCTACACTTGTTAGCAGGAGGCGATATCTACTAGTTACCCTATGAGGATATCAAGACTGTCTTTAGAAACCATTCTAGAGCAGCCAGGAAAAAGGGTAGGGGTAGTCAACCAATGGTCAGTCCATCCTCTTCCAATTCATCCATCAAGGGTGAAATTGGAAATATGTTGGAGGATTTCAAAAGTGAGATGTTGCAAACCCTTGCCCTATAGATGGACACTATGCACATTAAGAGAAAGCAGGAGGAAGCAGACAGAGCCTTGGCCATCTTTTGTCCTAGATGCACTAGGAGACACCCTAAGAACGAATGTCCATTAAATTCTATTGAAATTTGCTCATTCTATGAAGAAAACCACTCCACAGACACGTGCCCCTCTTTACCTAGACTCAAATTTTTATATCAAGGAGCTGAAGGGGTCACTAAGCAGCTATGCTACATAGACCAAAAGAGACCTCATGGGCCTAGGCCATCCCAGCAAGGCATCCAAGGGTCATCCCATGCATATTACAACCCCAACCATACCACATCCATACCTCCTTAGGCCCCCCTACTCATCCTTCTTGATCTACACATCCTCCTTGGTCCTTTGCACCTTAGTATCATTCTGATCTAGCCAGCAAGTCATTTCAACCATATGCTCCACCACAACCTCAGTGGAATGCACCGCCCCAGGGGTGGAGGCCCCAATACAACAATGTTCCAGCTTTATTGCCTTCACCACCTTCCCAACCACAAATTTTACACTCTGCTCCACCTAAACAACCCCAGATGCCTACCCAGCCAAATCTAAACCCAAACAATAGACAAGCACAACAATTATACAATGGAGAGACATCATATCCAACTTATGTTGTGGAGATTCAGGAAATCAACCTGATATCTGGGAGATTACTCCCGGACAACCAACCTCTACCTCCACCTAGGGAGGTTGAGGAAGAAGGAGAGGAAAATGTGCTTAAAGTAAATCCACCACCCTTTCCTAAGAGATTAACCCAACCACTCTAGCCTACCCCAGAAGAGATTGAACTTCTGGGAATTGAAAAACCTATGTGTCAAAATTCCACTTCTCTAAGCTATTAAAGATGTACCTATTTACAACAAGTTGATTAAGGAGAAGTGATTCAAGCATCCAGGGAGGTGAAGAAGAGATGCCCCTACCATTAATGTCATTTGACAACCATTCAACTTAATGTTGGGGTAGGTAATTTGTCCAAAGTATTTGGACCCTAGAAGCCTTGTAGTAGATGTGCACATCAATGGCACCATTGTCCCACACACTTTGATCAATCTTGGGGCTGCCATTAATGTGATGACCAAGGACACCATGCTCAAGCTCAACCTCCAAGGTTCATTAAGGAATACCACAACAGTTTTGCAACTTGCACACTGCTCCATAGTGACCCCTAAGGGGATTATGGAGGATGTGATGGTCTCCATTGATTCTAGGGAATACCTATCATATTTCCTAGTTCTCTAAGACTAAGCTTATTGGTTACCCTCGCATCCTTGGGAGGCCCTGGTTAACCACCGTCGATGCTTACATTAACTGCAGAGCTGGAAATATGACCATCAAGAATGGGCATATGTCCAAGCAATTAGTCCTATACCCTCTTGCTCAGCCATCTCTAGAACATGACTTACCTTTGTGGCGAGAAGAGGAGGAGGAAGATGAAGTTTATTCTGCCCAACTCTATACTTTAGAAACAACCGTGGGAGGGGGATAGCAGGATGAAGATGATTTGATCGAACACATACTCCAGTCTAATTCCCAGTACATTGTCCTTCGAAGAAGTAGTAAAGGAAACCCAAAACAACCATCAATTTGATCTATGCTTAGCTGATTCCAAACCTATCCATGTCAAAACCATAGAATCCAACCCTGAGAGAACTTTGAAAATAAATCCATCTCCTTCTATTCTCCAAGAAGAAAAGTTGTGCAACATGCTAAAGGAACATCTGGATGCCTTTGCTTGGAGTTACCAAGAAATGAAGGGAGTGAACCCCTCGGTGTGTACTCACCATATTTATATCAAGGAAGGTTACAATCCAATCTGACAACCCCAAAGGAGGATGAATCCAGCTCTTAAAGATATAGCCAAAGAAGAATTGCAAAAACTGCTAGATGCGTGATTCATTTACCCTATCTCAGATAGTGAGTGGGTCTCTCCTTTGGTGTTGGTTTTAAAGAAAAATGGTAAGTGGAGGATTTGTGTCGATTACAGGGAATTAAACAAAGCCACAAAGAAGGACCATTTCCCTCTACCTTCCATCGACCAAGTGCTAGATGGCCTGGCAAGGAAAAAAAAATTCTCTTTCCTAGATGGATTCAGCGGGTACAATCAAATCTAGATCCGCCCAGAAGACCAGGATAAAACCACATTCACTTGTTCTTGGGGTACTATCATCTATAGGGTCCTTCCTTGTCGCCTATGCAATGCTCCTACCACTTTTCAGAGAGCAGTCCTGAGTATCTTTGTCGATTTAGTCCATGATGCGATAGAAATCTATATGGATGATTTCACACCTTATGGAGGTGACTTTGAGTAGGCTCTGCCCAACTTAGGTAAGGTTCTGCACAAATGCATTGAAATGAACCTGTCTCTCAGTCCCGAAAAATGTGAATTATTGATGACTGCAGGGACCGTGCTAGGTCATTCAATATATCAGCAAGGACTGTAGGTGGACCCAAACAAAATAGCTATCATCCAAAGGGTCCCATCTGCACAAAAGTAGAGAGATGTCAGAAGTTTCCTAGGGTTAGTTGGATACTACCGTAGGTTTATAAAAGACTTCAGTAAGTTGGCTTCTCCTTTATTTGGGTTATTGGCCAAAGACTCTGAGTTTGTATGGTCAAAAAACTGTCAAGAGGCCCTGGACACCCTGAAGAACAAGTTAACCACTGCACCGATTCTCCGAAGCCTAAATTGGGCCCTTCCTTTTCATATTCATGCTGATGCCTCACACAAAGCCATAAGAGTAGCCCTGGGCCAAATAGATGAGAAATTGCCTTATGCCATTTACTTTATCAGTAATAATCTGTGAAAGGCGGAACTGAACTACACAGTGATCGAAAAGGAGCTCCTGTCTATTGTGCATTCATTGAACAAATTTAGGCATTATATTACAAGATATCAAACATTTGTACATAATGACCATGCTGCAATCAATATTTAATGAATAAACCTGATGTGAATGCCTGGATTATTAGATGGTTACTTTTATTACAGCAGTTTGATCTAACTATTGTTGATAAGCCTAGCAAGGAAAATGATGTTGTTGCAGACTTTTTGTCCAAAATAACTTTTCCTGTAGGTGAAGAGGGAATGGTTGATGATCAGTTACCAGATGAGCACTTATTCACCATTTCAGTTCTCTCTCCATGGTTTGCAGACATAGCAAACTATTTGGTATCTACACAGTTCCCACCAATTCTGTCCTCCAAAGAGAAAAGCAAGATTGTGAGGAAGAGCATCCCCTTCACCTGGATCGGGGGCAACCTTTTCAAACTTGGCCCAGATCAAATTCTGAGAAGATGTGTTAGGGAGGAGGAAGTATTTGACATCCTTCTGACCTGTCATGATGGGCCTTATGGAGGTCACTTTGCAGCAAAGATGGCAGCATTTAAAGTGTTACAAGTTGGGTATTATTGGCCCACTCTTCATCAGGATGTGAAAAGATATACTAGTCAGTGTGATCGGTGCTAAAGGATGGGAAATCCTACTCCAAGAGATGAAATGCCTCTGCAACCTCAAGTTACTTTTGAACCATTTGACAAGTGGGGCATGGACTTGATTGGACCTATTGACCCTCCTTCCAAGCAAAAGTAGTATATAATTGTGTGCAATAACTATCTGAATAAGTGGGCTGGAACCAAGGCAATTAAGGCAGTAATAGAGGAGAAGGTGGCTAAGTTCTTAAGGGAGAATGTATTTTACAAATTTGGGTACCCTAGAGAACTGGTCACTGATCAAGGCAGCCAGTTTACCTCCAACATGATAGAAGACTTGCTCAACCAACACAAGATCAAGCATAGGACCTCCACTCCCTATCACCCAGAATCTAATGGGCAAGTGGAGGTAACCAACAGAGAACTGGAGGACATCTTGACCAAAGTTGTTAGCAGCAGCATGAAAGATTGGGTAGATAGACTAGTTGAGGCCACCTGGGCCTATAATACCACCTAGAAAACCACCACTAGATTCACACCTTATGAGCTGGTCTATGGGAAAAATGCCCTATTGTCCATTGAATTTGAGTGTAACACATTGAGGATGGCAGCCCAACTACATCTAGATCTCAGCAGTGCACAAAAAGAGAGGTTGCTCCAGTTGAATGGTTTAGACGAGTTCGGAATGCAGGCCCTCCTACACACAGAGGTAACTCAACTTCAGAGGAAGATCTGGCATGATAAGAACATCAAGGATAAGCAATTTCAAGAAGGTGATTGGGATTTGTTATATGATTCCAGATATAAAGACTTTAAGGGTGTGTTAAGGGAAAGATGGTTAGGGCCTTATGTTATAGAGAGATGTCATGATAATCGTTCAGTGCAGATCAGAACCATAGATGCAGAGGCCATTCCTTTACTTGGTAATGGGCACAGACTGAAAGTTTACAAAAGATCATTGTCAAAGCAAGAGTTCCTTGATGGTATCAATAAAACAGTGATGGTGGTGGAGCAAGTTTCAACTCCTCCCTCAACAAGTCACTGAGAAAAGAAAAAATAAAAATAAGGACGCAAGTGAAAACCTCCATGAGGTGACTGAGTCCCACTATTGGGCTAAAACCCTCTTGGGGCAGCCCAATGTTGTAAAAAAAAAAAAGAGAAAAAAAGAGAAATAAAAATATCTTTGGGTGAAAACCTCTCTTGAGGTGCCCAGGGCAAGCAGCTAGAATGAAAACCTCTTGGGGGCAAGCTAGTTGTTTTCAAAAAAAAATGAAAAAGAAAAAAGAAAAAATCATGAAAATTTGTTTTCAGGTCAGCAGGAGGACGATCAGAGAGCAAAGGAGAACAAAAAGGGACATATTCCACTCACATTTTTATTTTTCCACCCATTATCTTTCATCATTCCACCATTCCTTTCATTTCTTCACTCATTTGCCTCGGTTTGCAAGGGTATTGTGTTTTCTACATGATTCCCTGTAAACCTACAGGATCCCCTGAAAACCTACAGGATGATCCTGTAGGAATTACAGTGGCTTCAGAATCCTAAAATGAGTAACCCTAGGGCAAGCAAATGACCTGCCCATGTCAAAAAAATAAAAAACCCCACATCATAACTTCATCACTATACCTCTCTCCACCATGATCACCCCTGCATCCATCATTAAAAATAAAGTAAATAAATAAAAATAAAAAAAATAAAAATAAAAAATAAAAATCAGTTAAAAAAGAAAAAACTCTTTAAAAGAAAACACAGAGGAAAATGAAACAGGGAGCAGAAGGGAACAACACCTAAGTGTACTTCTCATTATTCACACTTCTAGACCTCCTCTCTATCTATGTCATCATCCTCAAAGTCCCAGCAGAAGAAATGATTAAAAATTCTAAGGGAGAAGAAGCTACAGGACATCATATAGTGTAGCAGCCTATCCCACAGAATAAAAATCATAAGTAGCAGCAATATTCCAGCATGAAAATCCAAGGGCAAAAGAAGCTTCAGAGCAGCAGCAACACCATCATCATCAACACAGTTACCTGCACATCAAGGGAATCATTAGAGGGAAATAAAAAAGGAAGGAAAAATAACATGCAGCCAACACACAACAAGCACCTCATGTCTTCAACAAATTGCAGCAAGGTATTAGCACCACAAGTAAGTGTCTCACTTCACTCTCTCATTTGCATTATGTAGTCAAAATATGTAAAGGTTGTGAGTGAGTTGGTTTATAAGCAAAAGGTGGCCAGTTAACTTGGCCACACTCGTTCAGTCAACAAAGACAAAATAGTTGGTCCTCCCACACGTGGTAGTGATCAAGTCAAAAAAAAGAGGATGAGGATGAAGGAAGTTAAGGCTACATATGCCCAAAGTGGGAGTTGATTACTAGGAGAGGGGAATGATGAGGTGGTATTGGGGACCAACGGTCCAAAAATAGAAAAAATCATACCTCGGCTGCCAGCACACCACCTCACTCAACTTGACCATAAGAGGAAATAATTGTTGATCCCCATGCACCCATGCATTCATCTCCTCGAGGCTCACTCTAGCAAAATCTCTCTTGTACCCAAGAAACCTACTTAAGAGAAAAATTCCATCTTTCTCCTGCATAGGACTTCCTACAGGATCACACAGAACTTCCTACAGGATTACACAGGAATCCTACAGGATAAAATCAGACAGTCTACAGGATTGGCTGAGAGCAGTTTCAGAAGGGAAAACATGGGGGTTGGCTACAACAAACACTATGAGGAGGTAGGCTCTGCATTTCCTTCCATTCTTCCAAGTAAATAGAACAAAAAAATCTCCTAGTTTGAGTGAATTTGATAGTTGTGTAAAGGAATTGTCTCCTCAAGTATTTCAGTCACATTTCCTCCTACATTAAAAATTGTATCAACCATCACTACTCCTCAAAATTCACCAGACAAAATGACAAGTGGGTTTAATAGAAGGGAGCCCATTAACACTGTGAGGATTCACCAACACCTCATGTGTTATAAATATTCACAAGGCATAATTGGATGGGGTATTTTGAGAAATTGAGGGGGTATGATGATGAGGTGGCCCGACATTTTGCTCTCTGCCTCATTCCACTAACCAGAACCCATGCAACTGTTGTGGTGAGAGGCCTCTCCATAGAGCTCACCCCTGAACTCATAAGCAAAATTACCACACTTCCCCTAGGAGTGCCTTGGAGAAAGGAAGACAAGGGAGATAACCAGACTGCCAAAAAGAAATTCTTTTTAGAGGGAGAGGAGCCCATTGAGGACAAGATTGGAGTAAGGATAACAAACCTACCATACCCCTGGAATGAGGTAAGCTACCACCTTATAAAATACATATCATGTGAAGGTAGGTATAGTGTGGTTTATGGTTATCACTTTAGGCTTCTTGAATAATTGAGATTTGGAGCAGAAACACCTCCACACCACACGCTTAGCATACCATACTACCTTCTGCAATCACTGATAGATACAAGCATAAAAGTGTAGGAGGGGAACCCCCAAAAATTAGCTCACCATGGGCTAATTAGAATCATCATAGAATATTCCCTCCAAAACCTCAAAATTCCTATCCAATGGGATATTTTCAAAGACATGCAGACATATGAGGATATCAAAGCCCTCACATATTATATTAGCCCTACTGTCAGTGAAAAGGATGAAGAAGAGACAAAAATAGATGGAGAAGAAGTAGAGAGGGATGAAGAGGAGATAGATGAGGATGAAAAGGAAGAGAAAGAGAAAGAAGGTGATGAAGAAACAGAGGAAGATTTCAAGGAGGAAACCGATAAACAAGATGAGGATATAGAGGGAGAAGAAGAAGGGAAAGGCATAGGTAAAAAGAGAAACGGGAAAGAGGAGGCAGAAGACAAGGAGGAGTCACCTAGGGTGTCTCTAGAACCCACTGAGAGAGAGGCGGTAGCTGCCCTCACTGCCCTTAGCACCCCTATCAAATAAAAAGGCAAAAGACAGAGGAAAACCCCCTTTCACTTCAGAATAAGGAAAAGCACAAGGATAAGGCAGGGAAAACCCCAAACTCCAACCAAGGTTCCCATTGTTATTGAGGACTCACCTAAACAGCAGGAGAAGATGGCTCCTCCTATAAAAACTTAAGAAGAAGGATCCTCAGCACAAACCTCCCCTAAGTCTCTTATCACCTATGTGAGAAGGCTTGTAACCAGGTCTACCTCATCGAAGGGAAAAGGCATCCTACAATACCCAGCAAGACCTACAGGAAGTAGAGGCAGTCTTATAGGAAACTCTGTTAAACCTACATGAAACTTAAAAATTAGATGAGGAAAGAAGTAAGCAGCCAGAAACAAAGGGAGAGCACAAGAGCTAAGGGAACCTAGTCCTCAACCTAACCTTGACTCCTACTATAGATTTATTGAGGGGGGTAGGGTCATTCCACAATAATTTGCCATTCCATTATTCTTTGAGCTTGAGAAAGAATGAGCCAGAACTCATAGATGGATGCAGATTGCCAAGTCCAAGGGAGTGGAGGACATTGGTCACATGGAAGAGAAGCTCAAAGAGATGGGAAGGGAACTAAGTAGATTGAGGGATAGAGAGGCCATCATGAAGACTCAGTTGGAGGCAGAAAATGCATGGTTGAAAGGGTAGTTACAAGAAAGAGAAAATCAATTGGCATCCATGGCCAGTCTATCTTTGGAAGCAATACAGTGCAGGATGCCAGCTAAGTCCTATGCATTATACCTTAAGGAATAGTGGTTGTAGTTCCAAATCAAGACCCTAGCACAAAGAGGAACCATGCCATTCCAGGATTATAAATAGTTCATTGATCTTTGTGACCAAAGTACACTAGAGGATAGGGCTAAGATGTCTGAGTTATACTTGCATAACATGGCTTTGACAGATATGAATGTATGGGACCCTAATGCAAAGCTAGGGGATTTACAGTTGATGGCTTTGGCATCATGGATGAACCATGAGGAAGCAAGGACTACATAAATGAAGAGGATATTGTCAAGGGAACAAATAGAGCCTCTTATGATCAGAGCTGAGCAGTCCAATCCAATGGTTGTCATTAGCACACATAATTTTATTGCAAATGATCCTCAACTTGCGCCCAAGTATCTTGCTGCCCAAGAGCAAGCCATTACACATTTTGAGCACATGTTCAGATTGTTAAGGGATGACAGCATGCAAGCTTGCCTAAGGAGATCAAATACTTTTCCATACAGTTTGAAGATCAGAGAGTACCACTCTCCTCAAAGGATGAGAGAAGCACTAAATAAGACACCCATGTGTTACACTGAATTTTGTCACCCTGACTATCTGCAGTATGTGGCCTCATCAATAGCCACATTGTCCTCTTTGTCAAGCCCCATACCTCTGCTCTTCATGTCAAAACTTCAAAGAGAGAGAAAGTCACTTGAAAACATGTTTATCGCTGGGTACGCAGTTTCTCTCTACCTTGCCTGCGTGTACGCACTCCATATACATTAGACCTGCGTAGTAATACGCTCTG